>JAMOIN010001738.1:0-46862 GCA_024666655.1 Dascyllus trimaculatus | reverse complement strand
GGGTCCCCAGCACAGTACACGGGGGCCCCCAGCACAATAGTCCGCCTGGCTCTCCAGCAGAGACTGTTAAAACCACTCCCCAGCAGAGCCTGTCCACACGGCTTCCCAGCAGAGCCTGTCTACACGGGTCCCCAGCAACACAGCCCAGCACACCAGTCTCCCGAGCCCAGCTCACAGGGCCGCCCAGCTCAGCACACGTGGGCCCCCAGCACTACAGCCCGCCTGGCTCTCCATCAGAGCCTGTTCACACCGCTCCCCAGCAGAGCCTGTCTACACGGCTCCCCAGCACCACAGCCCAACACACCGGGCTCCGAAGCCCAGCTCAACGGGCTGCCCAGCACAGCACACGGGGCCCCCCAGCACCACAGCCCTCCTGGCTCTCCATCAGAGCCAATTCACACCGCTCCCCAGCAGAGCCTGAAAACACGGCTCCCCGCCAGCACAGCCCAGCACACCGGGCTCCCCAGCCGAGCTCACCGGGCCCCCCAGCACAGCACACGGGGGCCCCCAGCATCGCAGCCCGCCTGGCTCTCAATCAGAGCCATTTCACACCGCTCCCCAGCAGAGCCTGAAAACACGGCTCCCCACCAGCACATCCCAGCACACCGGGCTCCCCAGCCGAGTTCACCGGGCCCTCCAGCACAGCACACGGGGGCCCCCAGCATCACAGCCCGCCTGGCTCTCAATCAGAGCCTTTTCACACAGCTCCACAGCAGAGCCTGTCTACACGGCTCGCCAGCACCACAGCCCATTACACCGGGCTCCCCAGCACAGCACACGGGGCCCCCCAGCACAGCACACGGGGTGACCCAGCACAACAGCCCGCCTGACTCTCTATCAGAGCCTGTTCAACCCTCTCCCCATCAGAGCCTGTCCACACGGCTTCCCAGCACCACAGCCCAGCACACTGGGCTCCGAAGCCCAGCTCACTGGGCTCCCGAGCACAGCACACGGGGGCCACCAGCACTACAGCCCGGTTGGCTTTCCATCAGAGCCTTTTCACACCGCTCCCCGGCAGTGCCTGTCCACACGGCTCCCCAAAAGAACAGCCCAGCACACCGGGCTCCCCAGCCCAGCTCACCAGGGTCCCCAGCACAGAACACTGGGCCCCCCAGCACCACAGCCCGCCTGGCTCTCCAGCAGAGCCTGTTCAAACCACCCCCCAGAAGAGCCTGTCCACACAGCTCCCCAGCACCACAGCCCAGCACACCGTACTCCACAGCCCAGCTCACCATGGCCCCAAGCACAGAGCACGGGGGCCCCCAGCAGAGCCTGTCTACACGGCTCCCCAGCACCACAGCCCAGCACACCGGGCTCCCCAGCCCAGCTCACCGGGCTCCCCAGCACAGCACACGGGGCCCCCCAGCACCACAGCCCGCCTGGCTCTCCAGCAGAGCCTGTTCAAACCACTCCCAATCAGAGCCGGCCCACACGGCTACCCAGCAGCACAGCCCAGCACACTGGCCTCCCCAGCCCAGCTCACCGGGCTCCCCAGCACAGCACACGGGGCCCCCCAGCACCACAGCCCACATGGCTCTCCATCAGAGCCTGTTCAAACCGCTCCCCAGCAGAGCCTGTCTACACGGTTCCCCAGCACCACAGCCAAGCACACCGGGCTCCCCAGCACCACAGCCCAGCTCACCGGGCTACTCTTCCCAGCTCACCGGGCTCCCCAGCACAGCACACGGGGCCCCACAGCACAGCTCACGGGGCTTCCCAGCAACACAGCCCGCCTGGCTATCCAGCAGAGCCTGTTCAAACCACTCCCCAGCAGAGCCTGTCCACGCGGCTCCCCAGCACAACAGCCAAGCACACCGGGCTCCACAGCCCAGCTCAACGGGCTCCCCAGCATAGCACACGGGGACCCCAATCACAGCACACGGGGGCCCCCAGCACCACAGCCCGCGTTGCTCTCCAGCAGATCCTGTTCAAACCACTCCCCAGCAGAGCCTGTCCACACAGCTCCCCAGAAGCACAGCACAGCACACCGGGCTCCCCAGACCAGTTCAACGGGATCCCCAGCACAGAAAACGGGGCCCCCCAGCACAGCACACGGGCCCCCCTGGCACAGCACACGGGGCTTCCCAGCACAACAGCCTGCCTGGCTCTCCATCAGAGCCTGTACAAAACTCTCCTCAGCAGAGCAGGTTCAAACCACTCCCCAGCAGAGCCTGACCACACTGCTCCCCAGCACCACAGCCCAACACACCGGGCTCTGAAGCCCAGCTCAACGGGCTCCCCAGCACAGCACACGGGGCCCCCCAGAACCACAGCCCGCCTGGCTCTCCATCAGAGCCATTTCACACCGCTCTCCAGCAGAGCATGTCCACACGGCTCCCCAGCAGCACAGCCCAGCACACCGGGCTGCCCAGCCCAGCTCACCGGGCTCCCCAGCAAAGCACACGGGGGCCCCCAACACCACAGCCCGCCTGGCTTTCCATCAGAGCCTGTTCACACCGCTACCCAGCAGAGCCTGTCTACACGGGTCCCCAGCAACACAGCCCAGCACACCGGGCTGCCCAGCCCAGCTCACCGGGCTCCCCAGCACAGCACACCGGGTCCCCCAGCACCACAGCCCGCCTGGCTCTCCATCAGAGACTGTTTACACCGATCCCCAGCAGAGCCTGTTCACTCCGCTCCAACGCAGAGCCTGTCTACACGGCTCCCCAGCACCACAGCCCAGCTCACTGGGCTCCCCAGCACAGCACACGGGGCCCCCCAGCACCACAGCCCACCTGGCTCTCCGTCAGACCCTGTTCACACCGCTCCCCAGCAGAGCCTCTTCACTCCGCTCCCCAGCAGAGCCTTTCCACACTGCTCCCCAGCACCACAGCCCAGCACACCGGGCTCCCCAGCCAAGCTCACCGGGCTCCCCAGCACAGCACACGAGGGCCCCCGGCACCACAGCCCGCCTGGCTATCCAGCAGAGCCTCTTCACATCGCTCCCCAGCAGAGCCTGTCCACACGGCTCCCCAGCAGCACAGCCCAGCACACCGGGCTCCATAGCCGATCTCACCGCGCTCCGCAGCACAGCACACGGGGCCCCCCAGCACCACAGTCCAGCACACCGGGCAACCCAGCCCAGCTCACCGGGCTCCCCAGCACATCACACGGGGGCCCCCAGCAACACAGCCCGCCCTGCTCTCCAGCAGAGCCTGTTCAAAACTCTCCCCAGCAGAGCCTGTTCACACGGCTCCCCAGCAACACAGCCCAGGACTCCGGGCTCCCCAGCACAGCACACGGGGGCCCCCAGCACAGCACACGTGGGCCCCCAGCACCACAGCCCGCGTTGTTCTCCAGCAACGCCTGTTCAAACCACTCCCCACCACAGCCTGTCCACACGGCTCCCCAGCACGACAGCCCAACACACCGGGCTCCCCAGCACAGGACACGGGGCCCCCCAGCACCACAGCCCGCCTGGCTCTGCATCAGAGCCTGTTCACACCGCTCCCCAGCAGAGCCTGTCTTCACGGTTCCCCAGCACCACAGCCCAGCACACCGGGCTCCCCGGCCCAGCTCAACGGGCTCCCCAGCACAGCACACGGCGCCCCCCAGCACCACAGCCCGAATGGCTCCCCAGCAGAGCCTGTCTACACGGCTCCCCAGCACGACAGCCCAGCACACCAGGCTCCCCATCCCAGCTCAACGTGCTCCCCAGCACAGCACACGGCGCCCCCCTGCACCACAGCCCACCTGGCTCTCCATCAGACCCTGTTCACACCGCTCCCCAGCAGAGCCTCTTCACTCCGCTCCCCAGCAGAGCCTTTCCACATTGCTCCCCAGCACCACAGCCCAGCACACCGGGCTCCCCAGCCAAGCTCACCGGGCTCCCCAGCACAGCACAAGAGGGCCCCCGGCACCACAGCCCGCCTGGCTATCCAGCAGAGCCTCTTCACATCGCTCCCCAGCAGAGCCTGTCCACACGGCTCCCCAGCAGCACAGCCCAGCACACCGGGCTCCATAGCCGATCTCACCGCGCTCCGCAGCACAGCACACGGGGCCCCCCAGCACCACAGTCCAGCACACCGGGCAACCCAGCCAAGCTCACCGGGCTCCCCAGCACATCACACGGGGGCCTCCAGCAACACAGCCCGCCCTGCTCTCCAGCAGAGCCTGTTCAAAACTCTCCCCAGCAGAGCCTGTTCACACGGCTCCCCAGCAACACAGCCCAGGACTCCGGGCTCCCCAGCACAGCACACGGGGGCCCCCAGCACAGCACACGTGGGCCCCCAGCACCACAGCCCGCGTTGTTCTCCAGCAACGCCTGTTCAAACCACTCCCCACCACAGCCTGTCCACACGGCTCCCCAGCACGACAGCCCAACACACCGGGCTCCCCAGCACAGGACACGGGGCCCCCCAGCACCACAGCCCGCCTGGCTCTGCATCAGAGCCTGTTCATACCGCTCCCCAGCAGAGCCTGTCTTCACGGTTCCCCAGCACCACAGCCCAGCACACCGGGCTCCCCGGCCCAGCTCAACGGGCTCCCCACCACAGCACACGGGGCCCCCCAGCACCACAGCCCGAATTGCTCCCCAGCAGAGCCTGTCTACACGGCTCCCCAGCACCACAGCCCAACTCACCGGGCTCCCCATCCCAGCTCAACGTGCTCCCCAGCACAGCACACGGGGCCCCCCAGCACCACAGCCCGCCTGGCTCTCCATCAGAGCCTGTTCACACCGCTCCCAAGCAGAGTCTGTCCACACGGCTCCCCAGCACCACAGCCCAGCACACCGGGCTCCCCAGAATAGCACACGGGGCCCCCCAGCACCACAGCCCGCCTGGCTCTCCATCAGAGCCTGTTCAAAACACTCCCCAGCAGAGCCTGTCCACACGGCAATCCAGCACCACAGCCCAGCACACCGACTTCCCCAGCCCAGCTCACCGGGCTCCCCAGTACAGCACACGGGGGCCCTCAGCAACACAGCGCGCCTTGCTCTCAAGCAGAGTCTTTTCAAATCGCTCCCCACATGAGCCTGTCCACTTGGCTCCCCAGCACCACAGCCCAGCACACCGCGCTCCCCAGCACAGCACACGGGGGCGCCCAGCACCACAGCCCGCCTGGCAATCCAGCAGACCCTTTTCAAAACACTCCCCAGCAGAGCCTGTCAACAAGGCTCCCCAGCACCACAGCCCAACACACCAGGCTCCGAAGCCCAGCTCAACGGGCTCCCCAGCAGAGCACACGGGGCCCCCCAGCACCACAGCCCGCCTGGCTCTCCATCAGAGCCATTTTACTCCGCTCCCCAGCACCACAGCCCAGCACACCGGGCTCCCCAGCCCAGCTCACCGGGCTCCCGAGCACGGCACACGGGGCCCCCCAGCACCACAGCCCGCCTGGCTGTCCAGCAGATTCTTTTCAAACCACTCCCCAGCAATGCCTGTCCACACCTCTCCCCAGCAGCACAGCCCAGCATACCGGGCTCCCCAGCCCAGCTCAATGGGCTCCCCAGCACAGCACACGGGGCCCCCCAGTACCATAGCCCGCCTGGCTCTCCATCAGAGCCTGTTCACACCGCTCCCCAGCAGAGCCTGTCTACACGGCTGCCCAGCAGCACAGCCAAGCACACCGCAGAACAGCCCGCCTGGCTCTCCAGCAGAGCCTGTTCACACCCCTCCCCAGCAGAGCCTGTCCACACGGCAACCCAGCAGCACAGCCCAGCACACCGGGCTCCCCAACCCAGCACACCGGGCTCCCCAGCACAGCACACGGGGCCCCCCAGCACCAAAGCCCGAATGGCTCGCCAGCAGACCCTGTCTACACGGCTCCCCAGCACAACAGCCCATCTCACCGGGCTCCCCAGCACAGCACACGAGGCCCCCCAGCACCACAGCCGGCCTGGCTGTCCAGCAGAGTCTGTTCACACCGCTCCCCAGCAGAGCCTGTCCACACGGCTCCCCAGCACAACAGCCCAGCACACGGGGTTCCCCTGCCCAGCTCACCGGGGTCCCCAGCACAGCACACGGGGGCCCCCAACACCACAGCCCGCCTGGCTGTCCAGCTGAGCCTATTCACACCGCTCCCCAGTAGAGCCTGTCCACACGGCTCCCCAGCACAACAGCCCAAAACACGGGGTTCCCCTGCCCAGCACACCGGGGTCCCCAGCACAGTACACGGGGGCCCCCAGCACCACAGTCCGCCTGGCTCTCCAGCAGAGACTGTTAAAACCACTCCCCAGCAGAGCCTGTCCACACGGCTTCCCAGCAGAGCCTGTCTACACGGGTCCCCAGCACCACAGCCCAGCATACCGGGCTCCCCAGCCCAGCTCAACGAGCTCCTCAGCACTGCACACGTGGGCCCAAAGCACCACATCCTGCCTGGCTGTCCAGAATAGCCTGTTCAGACGGCTCTCCATCAGAGCCTGTTCACACCGCTCCGCAGCAGAGCCTGTCCACACGGCTCCCCAGCACCACAGCCCAGCACACCGGGCTCCCCAGCACAGCACACGGGGCCCCCCATCACCACAGCTCACCTGGCTCTCCATTAGAGACTGTTCACACCGCTCCCCAGCAGAGCCTGTTCACACCTCTCCCCAGCAGAGCCTGTCGACACGGATCCCCAGCAGCACAGCCCAGCACACCGCAGCACAGCCCGCATGGCTCTCCAGCAGAGCCTGTTCACACCGCTCCCCAGAAGAGCCTGTCCACACGGCTCCCCAGCACAACAGTCCAGCACACGGGGTTCCCCAGCCCAGCTCACCGGGGTCCCCAGCACAGCACACGGGGGCCCCAAGCACCACAGCCCGAATGGCTCGCCAGCATAGCCTTTTCACACCGCTCCGCAGCAGAGCCTGTCTCCACGGCTCCCCAGCAGCAGAGCCCAGCACACCGGGCTCCCCAGCCCAGCTAACTGGACTCCCCACCACAGCAACCGGGGGCCCCCAGCACCACAGCCCGCCTGGCTCTCCAGCAGAGCCTCTTCAAAACGCTCCCCAGCAGAGCCTGTCCTCACGGCTCCCAAGCACCACAGCCCAGCACACAGGGCTCCCCAGCCCTGCTCACCCGGCTCCCGAGCACAGAACACGGGGGCCCACAGCACTGCTCACCGGGCTCCCCAGCGCACCTCACCGGGCCCCCCAGCACAGCACACGGGGGCCCCCACCATCACAGCCCGCCTAGCTCTCCGTCAGAGCCTGTTCAACCCTCTCCCCAGCAGAGCCTGTCCACACGGCTACCCAGCAGCACAGCCAAGCACACCGAGCTCCCCAGCCCAGCTCAACTGGCTCCCCAGCACAGCACACGGGGGCCCCCAGCACAACAGCGCGACTTGCTCTTCAGCAGAGCCTGTTCAAACCGCTCCACAGCAGAGCCTGTCCACACGGCTCCCCAGCAGCACAGCCCAGCACACCGGGCTCCCCAGCCCACCTCACCGGTCTCCCCAGCACAGCACACGGGGGCACCCAGAACCACAGCCCGCCTGGCTCTCCATCAGAGCCTGTTCACACCGCTCCCCAGCAGAGCCTGTCTACACGGCTCCCCAGCACCACAGCCCAACACACCGGGCTCCGAAGCCCAGCTCAACGGGCTGCCCAGCACAGCACACGGGGCCCCCCAGCACCACAGCCCTCCTGGCTCTCCATCAGAGCCAATTCACACCGCTCCCCAGCAGAGCCTGAAAACACGGCTCCCCGCCAGCACAGCCCAGCACACCGGGCTCCCCAGCCGAGCTCACCGGGCCCCCCAGCACAGCACACGGGGGCCCCCAGCATCGCAGCCCGCCTGGCTCTCAATCAGAGCCATTTCACACCGCTCCCCAGCAGAGCCTGAAAACACGGCTCCCCACCAGCACATCCCAGCACACCGGGCTCCCCAGCCGAGTTCACCGGGCCCTCCAGCACAGCACACGGGGGCCCCCA
Organism: Dascyllus trimaculatus; assembly: GCA_024666655.1. NCBI lineage: Eukaryota > Metazoa > Chordata > Actinopteri > Pomacentridae > Dascyllus > Dascyllus trimaculatus. The sequence continues at coordinate 39,007 of JAMOIN010001738.1, read as the reverse complement.
GCATCACAGCCCGCCTGGCTCTCAATCAGAGCCTTTTCACACAGCTCCACAGCAGAGCCTGTCTACACGGCTCGCCAGCACCACAGCCCATTACACCGGGCTCCCCAGCACAGCACACGGGGCCCCCCAGCACAGCACACGGGGCTTCCCAGCACCACAGCCCGCCTGGCTCTCCATCAGAGCCTCTTCACACCGCTCCCCAGCAGAGCCTGTCTACACGGTTCCCCAGCAGCACAGCCCAGCACAACAGGCTCCCCAGCCCAGCTCACCCGGCTCCCGATCACGGCACACGGGGCCCCCCAGCACCACAGTCCGCCTTGCTCTCCATCAGATCCTGTTGAAACCCATACCCAGCAGAGCGTGTCCACGCTGCTGCCCAGCAGCACGGCCCAGCACACCGGACTCCCCGGCCATGCTCACCGGGCTCCCCAGCACAGCACACGGGGCCCCCCAGAACCACAGCCTGCCTGGCTCTCCATCAGAGCCATTTCACAGCGCTCCGCAGCAGAACTTTTCCACACGGCTCCCCAGCAGAACAGCCCAGCACACCGGGCTCCCCAGCACAGCACACGGTGGCCCCCAGCACCACAGCCCGCCTGACTCTCCATCAGAGCCTGTTAAACCCTCTCCCCATGAGAGCCAGTCAACACGGCTTCCCAGCACCACAGCCCAGCACACCGGGCTCCTCAGCCCTGCTCACCGGGCACCTCAGCAAAGCACAGGGGGGCCCCCAGCACCACAGCCCGCCTGGCTCTCCTGCAGAGCCTTCTCAAACCACTCCCCAGCACAGCCTGTCCACACGGCTCCCCAGCACCACAGCCCAGCACACGGGGCTCCCCAGCCCAGAACACCGGGCCCCCCGGCACAGCACACGGGGCCCCCCAGCACCACAGCCCAAATGGCTCGCCAGCAGACCCTGTCTACACGGCTCCCAATCACCACAGTCCAGCACACCGGGCTCCCCAGCACCACAGCCCAGCACACGGGGCTCCCCAGCCCAGCTCACAGGGCTCCCAAGCACAGCACACGGGGGCCCCCAGCACCACAGCCCGCCTGGCTCTCCATCAGAGCCTTTTCAAACCAATCCCCACCAGAGCCTGTCCACACGGCTACCCAGCACAGCAGCCTAGCACACCGGGCTCCCCAGCACAGCTCAACCGGGTACCCAGCACAGCACACGGGGCCCACCAGCACCACAGCCTTCCTGGCTCTCCATCAGTGCCTGTTCACACCGCTCCGCAGCAGAGCCTGTCCACACGGCTCCCCAGCACCACAGCCCAGCACACCGGGCTCCCCACCCCAGCTCACCGGGCTCCCCAGCACAGTACACGGGGGCCCCCAGCACCACAGCCCGCCTTGCTCTCCAGCAGAGCCTATTCAAACCAATCCCCACCAGAGCCTGTCCACACGGCTCCCCAGCACAGCAGCCTAGCACACCGGGCTCCCCAGCACAGCTCAACGGGATCACCAGCACAGCACACGGGGCCCACCAGGACCAGAGCCTGCCTGGCTCTCAATCAGAGCTTGTTCACACCACTCCGCAGAACAGCCGGTCTACACGGCTCCCCAGCACCACAGCCCAGCACACCGGGCTCCCCAGCCCAGCTCACTAGGCTCCTGAGTACAGCACACGGGAGCCCCAAGCACCACAGCCCGGCTGGCTCTCCATCAGAGCCTGTTCACACCGCTCCCCAGCAGAGCCTGTCCACACGGCTCCCCAGCACCACAGCCCAGCACACCGGGCACCCAATCACAGCACACGGGGCGCCCCAGCACCACATCCCGCCTGGCTCTCCAGCAGAGCCAGTTCAAACCACTCGCCAGCAGAGCCTGTCCCCACGGCTCCCCAGCAGCAGAGCCCATCACACCGGGCTCCCCGGCCCAGCCCACCGGGCTCCCCAGCCCAGCACACGGGGCCCCCCAGCACAGCACACGGGGCCCCACAGCACCACAGCCCGCCTGGCTCTCCAGCAGAGCCTGTTCAAACCACTCCCCAGCAGAGCCTGTCCACACGGCTCCCCAGCACCACAGCCCAGCACACCGGGCTCCTCAACCCAGCTCGCCGGGCTCCCCAGCACAGCACAGGGGGGCCCCCAGCACAGCACACGGGGATTCCTTGCACCACAGCCCGCCTGGCTCTCCATCAGAGCCTGTTCAACCTCTCCCCAGAAGAGCATGTCCACACGGCTTCCCGGCACCACAGCCCAGCACACTGGGCTCCGAAGCCCAGCTCACTGGGCTCCCGAGTACAGCACACGGGGGCCCCCAGCACCACAGCCCGGCTGGCTCTCCATCAGAGCCTGTTCACACCGCTCAACAGCACAGCCTGTCTACACGGCTCCCAATCACCACAGCCCAGCACACAGGGATCCCCAGCACAGCTCACCGGGCTCCTGGGCACAGCTCACGGTGGCCCCCAGCACCACAGCCCACCTGGCTCTCCATCAGGGCTTGTTCACACCACTCCGCAGCACAGCCTGTCAACACGGCTCCCCAGCACAATAGCCCAGCACACCGGGCTCCCCAGCCCAGCTCACCGGGCTCCCCAGCAGAGCACACGGGGCCCCCCAGCACCACAGCCTGCCTGGCTCTCCAGCAGAACCTGTTCAAACCACTCCCCAGCAGAGCCTGTCTACACGGCTTCCCAGCAGCACAGCCCAGCACACCGGGCTCCTCTGCCCAGCTCACCGGGCTCCCCAGCACCACAGCCCGCCTGGCTCTCCAGCAGAGCCTGTTCACACCGCTCAGCAGCAGACGCTGTCCACACGGCTCCCCAGCAGCACAGAACAGCACACCGGGTTCCCCAGCACTGCACACGGGGGCCCCCACACCACAGCCCGCCTGGCTCTAAAGCAGAGCCTGTTCACACCGCTCAGCAGCAGACGCTGTCCACACGGCACCCCAGCAGCTCAGCCCAGCACACCGGGCTCCCGAGCCCTGCTCACCGCGCTCCGTTGCAGAGCACACGGGGGCCCCCAGCACCACAGCCCGCCTGGCTCTCCATCAGAGCCTGTTCAAACCTCTCCCCAGCAGAGACTGTCCATACGGCTCCCCAGCAGCACAGCCCTGGACACCGGTCTCCCCAGCCCAGCTAACCGGGGTTCCCAGCACAGCACACGGGGGCCTCCAGCATCACAGCCCGCCTGGCTCCCCAGCAGAGCCTGTTCAAACCACTCCCCAGCAGTCCCTGTCCTCACGGTTCCCCAGCAGCAAAGCCTTCGACAGCGGGCTCCCCAGCACAGTACACGGGGGCCACCAGCACCACAGCCAGCATGCCTCTCCATCATGGCCTGTTCAAACCACTCCCCAGCCGAGCCTGTCCACGCGGCTCCCCAGCACCACAGCCCAGCACACCGGGCTCCCCAGCCCAGCTCACCGGGCTCCCCGGCACAGCACACGGGGGCCCCCAGCACCACAGCCCGCCTGGCTCCCTAGGAGAGCCTGTCCACACGGCTCCCCAGCACCACAGCCCAGCACACCGGGCTCCCCAGCACAGCACACGGGGCCCCCCAGCACCACAGCCCACCTGGCTGTCCGTCAGAGCCTGTTCACACCGCTCCCCAGCAGAGCCTGTCTACACGGTTCCCCAGCACCACAGCCCAGATCACCGGGCACCCCAGCACCACAGCCCAGCACACGGGGCTCGCCAGCCCAGCACACCGGGCTCCCCATCAAAGCACACGGGGCCGCCCAGCACCACAGCCCGCCTGGCTCTCCATCAGAGCCTGTTCAAACCACTCGCCAGCAGAGCCTGTCCACAGGGCAATCCAGCACCACAGCCCAGCACACCGGGGTCCCCAGCCCAGCTCACCGAGCTCCCCTGCAGAGCACACGGGGGCCCCCAGCAACACAGCGCGCCTTGCTCTCCAGCAGAGCCTGTTCAAACCGCTCCACAGCAGAGCCTGTCCACACGGCTCCCCAGCAGCACAGCCCAGCACACCGGGCTCCCCAGCCCATCTCACCGGGCTCCCCAGCACAGCACACGGGGGCTCCCAGAACCACAGCCCGCCTGGCTCTCCATCAGAGCCTGTTCACACCGCTCCCCAGCACCACAGAACAGCACACCGGGTTCCCCAGCACAGCACACGGGGGCCCCAAGCAACACGGCCCGCCTGGCTCTCCAGCAGAGCCTGTTCAAACCACTCCCAAGCAGAGCCGGTCAACACGGCTCCCCAGCAGAACAGCCCTGTACACTGGCCTCCCCCGCCGATCTCACCGGGCTCCGCAGCACAGCACACGGGGCCCCAAAGCACCACAGCCCAGCACACCGGGATCCCCAGCACAGCACACGGGGCCCACCAGCAGAGCCTGTCTACACGGTTGGCCAGCACCACAGTCCAGTACACCGGGCTCCCCAGCCCAGCTCACCGGGCCCCCCAGCACAGCACAGGGGGGCCCACAGCACCACAGACCGCCTGGCTCTCGATCAGAGCCTGTTCAACCCTCTCCCCAGCAGAGCCTGTCCACACGGCTACCCAGCAGCACAGCCAAGCACACCGAGCTCCCCAGCCCAGCTCAACTGGCTCCCCAGCACAGCACACGGGGGCCCCCAGCACAACAGCGCGACTTGCTCTTCAGCAGAGCCTGTTCAAACCGCTCCACAGCAGAGCCTGTCCACACGGCTCCCCAGCAGCACAGCCCAGCACACCGGGCTCCCCAGCCCAGCTCAGCTCACTGGGCTCCCGAGCACAGCACACGGGGCCCCCCAGCACCACAGCCAGCATGCCTCTCCATCAGAGTCTCTAAACACCGCTCCCCAGCAGAGCCTTTCCACACGGCTCCCCAGCACCACAGCCCAGCACACCGGGCTTCCCAGCCCTGCACAGCGGGCTCCGTAGGAGAGCACACGGGGGCCCCCAGCACCACAGCCCGCCTGGCTCTCCAGAAGAGCCTGTTCAAGCCATTCCCCAGCAGAGCCTGTCCACACGGCTCCCAAGCAGCACAGCCCAGCTCACCGGGCTCCCCAGCCCACCTCACCGATCTCCCCAGGACAGCACACGGGGCCCACCACTACCACAGCCCGCCTGGCTCTCCAGCAGATCCTGTTCGAACCAATCCCCATCAGAGCCTGTCCACACGGCTCCCCAGCAGCACAGCCCAGCAAACCGGGTTCCCCAGATCACCTCACCTTGCTCCCCAGCACAGCACACGGGGGCCCCCACCACCACAGCCAGCCTGGCTCTCCATCAAATCCTGTTCACAACGCTCCCCAGCAGAGCCTTTCCACACGGCTCCCCAGCAGCACAGCCCAGCACACCGGGCTTCCCAGCTCAGCTCACCGGGCTCCCCAGCAGAGCACACTGGGCTCCCCAGCACCACTGCCCGCCTGGCTCTCCATCAGAGACTCTTCACACCGCTCCCCAGCAGAGCCTGTTTAAACCGCTCCCCATCAGAGCCTGTCCACACCGCTCCCCAGCAGAGCCTGTCTACACGGCTCCCCAACCCCACAGCCCAGCACATGGGGCCCCCCAGCACCACAGCCCAGGACACCGGGCTCCCCAGCCCAGCTCACCGGGCTCCCAAGCACAGCACACAGGGGCCCCCAGCACCACAGCCCGCTTGGCTCTCCATCAGAGACTCTTCACACCGCTCCCCAGCAGAGCCTGTTCACTCCGCTCCCCAGCAGAGCCTGTCTACACGGCTCCCCAGCAGAGCCTGTCTACACGGCTCCCCAGCGCCACAGCCCAGCACACCGGGCTCCCCAACACAGCACACGGGGCCCCCCAGCAACACAGGCCGCCTGGCTCTCCAGCAGAGCCTGTTCACACCGCTCCCCAGCAGAGCCTTTCCACATGGCTCCCCTGCACTACAGCCCAGCACACCGGGCTCCTAAGCCGATATCACAGGGCTCCCCAGAACAGCACACGGGGCCCCCCAGCACCACAGCCCCCCTGACTCTCCTGCAGAGCCTGTTCACACCGCTACAAAGCAGAGCCTGTCAACACAGCTCCCCAGCAGAACAGCCCAGCACACCGGGCTCCCCAGCCCAGATCACCGGGTTCCCCAGCACAGCACACGGGACAACCCAGCACCACAGCCCGCCTGGCTCTCCATCAGAGCCTGTTCAAACCGCTCCCCAGCAGAGCCTGTCCACACGGCTGCCAAGTAGCACAGCCCAGCACACCGGGCTCCCCAGCCCAGCTCATTGGGCTCCCGAGCACAGCACACAGGGGCCCCCAGCACCACAGCCCGGCTGGCTCTCCATCAGAGCCTGTTCACAGCGCTCCCCAGCTGAGCCTGTCTACACGGCTCCCCAGAACCACAGCCCAGTACACCGGGCTCCCCAGCCCAGCTCAGCAAGGTCCCCAGCACAGAACACGGGGCCCCCCGGCACCACAGCCCGCAAGGCTCTCCAGCAGAGAATGTTCACACTGCTCCCCAGCAGAGCCTGTCAACACGGCTCCAAAGCACCACAGCCCAACACACCGGGCTCCCCAGCCCAGCTCAACGTGCTCCCCACCACAGCACACGCGGGCCCCCAGCACCACAGCCCGCCTGGCTGTTCATCAGAGCCTGTCCACACGGCTCCCCAGCAACACAGCCCAGCACACCGGGCTCCCCAGCCCAGCTAACCGGGCTCCCCAGGACAGCACACGGGGCCCACCAGCACCATAGCCCGCCTGACTCTCCATCAGGGCCTGTTCACACGCCTCCGCAGCAGAGCCTGTCCACACGGCTCACCAGCACCACAGTCCAGCACACCGGGCTAACCAGCACAGCACACGGGGCCCACCAGCACAGCACACGGGGCTTCCCAGCACCACAAGCCCGCCTGGCTCTCCATCAGAGCCTCTTCACACCGCTCCCCAGCAGAGCCTGTCTACACGGCTCCCCAGCACCACAGCCCAGCACACCGGGCTCTCCAGCCCAGCTCACCGGGCTCCCCAGCACAGCACACGGGGCCCCCCAGCACCACAGCCCGAATGGCTCCCCAGCAGAGCCTGTCTACACGGCTCCCCAGCAACACAGCCCAGCACACCGGGCTCCCCTGCCAAGCTCACCGGGCTCCCCAGGACAGCACACGGGGCCCCCCAGCACCATAGCCCGCCTGGCTCTCCATCAAAGCCTGTTCACACAGCTCCCCAGCAGAGCCTGTCTTCACGGCTCCCCATCACCACAGCCAAGCACACCGGGCTCCCCAGCCCAGCTCACCGGGCTCCACAGGACAGCGGACGGGGCCCCCCAGCACCACAGCCCGCCTGGCTCTCCATCAGAGCCTGGTCACACCGCTCCCCAGCAGAGCCTGTCCAAACCGCTCGCCAGTACCACGGCCCAGTACACCGGGCTCCCCTGCACAGCACAAGGGGCCCCCCAGCACCACAGCCCGCCTGGCTCTCCAGCAGAGCCGGTTCAAACCACTCGCCAGCAGAGCCTTTCCACACGGCTCCCCAGCAGCAGAGCCCACCACACCGGGCTCCCCAGCCAAGCTCAACCGGCCCCCCAGCACAGCACACGGGTCTTCCCAGCACCACAGCCCGCATGGCTCTCCATCAGAGCCTGTTCAACCCTCTCCCCAGCAGAGCATGTCCACACGGCTTCCCGGCACCACAGCCCAGCACACTGGGCTCCGAAGCCCAGCTCACTGGGCTCCCGAGTACAGCACACGGGAGCCCCAAGCACCAAGGCCCGGCTGGCTCTCCATCAGAGCCTGTTCACACCGCTCAACAGCACAGCCTTTCTACACCGCTCCCAAACACCACAGCCCAGCACACAGGGATCCCCAGCCCAGCTCACCGGGCTCCTGAGCACAGCTCACGGGGGCCCCCAGCACCACAGCCCGCCTGGCTCTCCATCAGGGCCTGTTCAAACCCCTCCGCAGCACAGCCTGTCTACACGGCTCCCCAGGACAAAAGCCCAGCACACCGGGCTCCCCACCCCAGCTCACCAGGCTCCCCAGCACAGCACACGGGGCCCCCCAGCACCACAGCCTGCCTGGCTCTCCAGCAGAGCCTGTTCAAACCACTCCCCAGTAGAGCCTGTCCACACGGCTCACCAGCACCACAGCCCAGCACACAGGGCTCCCCATCACAGTACACGGGGCCCCCCGGCAACCACAGCCCGCCTGGCTCTCCAGCAGAGCCTATTCACACCGCTCCCCAGCAGAGCCTGTCAACACGGCTCCCAAGCAGCACAGCCCATCACACCGGGCTCCCCAGCACAGCACACGGGGCCCCCCAGCACCACAGCCCGCCTGGCTCTCCATCAGAGCCTGTTCACACCGCTCCGCAGCAGAGCCTGTCTACACTGCTCCCCATCACCAAAGCCCAGCACACCGGGCTCCCCAGCACCACAGCCCAGCACACGGGGCTCCCCAGCCCAGCACACCGGGCTCCCCAGCACAGCAGACGGGGCCCCCCAGCACCACAGCCCGAATGGCTCCCCAGCAGAGCCTGTCTACACGGCTCCCCAGCACCACAGCCCAGCACACCGGGCTCCCCAGCCCAGCTCAACGGGCTCCCCAGCACAGCACACGGGGCCCCCCAGCACCACAGCCCGCCTGGCTCTCCATCAGAGCCTGTTCACACCGCTCCCCAGCAGAGCCTGTCCACACGGCTCCCAAGCACCACAGCCCAGCACACCGGGCTCCCCAGCCCAGCACACCGGGCTCCCCAGCCCAGCACACCGTGCTCCCCAGCCCAGCTCTCGGGGCCGCCCAGCACAGCACACGGGGGCCCCCAGCACTACAGCCCGCCTGGCTCTCCATAAGAGCCTGTTCACACCGCTCCGCATAAGAGACTGTCTACACGGCTCCCCAGCACCGCAGCCCAGCACACCGGGCTCCCCAGCCCAGCTCAACGGGCTCCCCAGCACAGCACACGGGGGCCCCCAGCACCACAGCCCGCCTGGCTCTCCATCAGAGCCTGTTCACACCGCTCCCCAGCAGAGCATGTCCACACGGCTCCCAAGCACCACAGCCCAGCACACCGGGCACCCAATCACAGCACACGGGGCCCCCCAGCACCACATCCCGCCTGGCTCTCCAGTAGAGCCGGTTCAAACCACTCGCCAGCAGAGCCTGTCCCCACGGCTCCCCAGCAGCAGAGCCCATCACACCGGGCTCAACCGCCCAGCCAACCGGGCTCCCCAGCACAGCACACGGGGCCCCCCAGCACAGCACACGGGGCCCCCCAGCACCACAGCCCGCCTGGCTCTCCAGCAGAGCCTGTTCAAACCACTCCCCAGCAGAGCCTGTCCACACGGCTCCCCAGCACCACAGCCCAGCACACCCGGCTCCTCAACCCAGCTCACCGGGCTCCCCAGCACAGCACAGGGGGGCCCCCAGCACAGCACACGGGGATTCCCAGCACCACAGCCCGCCTGGCTCTCCATCAGAGCCTGTTCAATCCTCTCCCCAGCAGAGCATGTCAGCACGGCTTCCCGGCACCACAGCCCAGCACACTGGTCTCCGAAGCCCAGCTCACTGGGATCCCGAGTACAGCACACGGGGGCCCCCAGCACCACAGCCCGCCTGGCTCTCCATCAGGGCCTGTTCACACCCCTCCGCAGCACAGCCTGTCTACACGGCTCCCCATCACAATTGCCCAGCACACCGGGCTCCGCAGCCCAGTTCACCGGGCTCCCCAGCAGAGCACACGGGGTCCCCCAGCACCACAGCCTGCCTGGCTCTCCAGCAGAGCCTGTTCAAACCACTCCCCAGCAGAGCCTGTCTACACGGTTCCCCAGCAGCACAGCCCAGCACACCGGGCTCCTCTGACAAAGCTCACCGGGCTCCCCAGCACCACAGCCCGCCTGGCTCTCCAGCAGAGCCTTTTCACACCGCTGCCCAGGAGAGCCTGTCTACACGGCTCCCCAGCAGCACAGCCCAGCACACCGGGCTCCTCTGCCCAGCTCACCGGGCTCCCCAGCACCACAGCCCGCCTGGCTCTCCATCAGAGCCTGTTCACACCCCTCCACAGATGAGCCTGTCTACACGGCTCCCCAGCACAACAGCACAGCACACGGGCCCCCCCAGCACCATAGCCCGCCTGGCTCTCCATCAAAGCCTGTTCACACCGCTCCCCAGCAGAGCCTGTCTACACGGCTCCCCAGCACAACAGCCCAGCACACCGGGCTCCCCAGCCCAGCTCACCGGGCTCCCCAGCACAGCACTCGGGCCCCCCCAGCACCATAGCCCACCTGGCTCTCCATCAAAGCCTGCTCACACCGCTCCCCAGCAGAGCCTGTCTACACGGCTCCCAAGCACAACAGCCCAGCACACCGGGCTCCCCAGCCCAGCTCAGCGGGCTCCCCAACACAGCACACGGGCCCCCCCAGCACCATAGCCCGCCTGGCTCTCCAGCAGAGCCTGTTAAACCCTCTCCCCAGCAGAGCCTGTCCACACGGCTCCCCAGCACCACAGCCCAGCACACCGGGCTCCCCATCACAGCACACGGGGGCCTCCAGCACAGCACACGGGGGCCCCCAGCACCACAGCCTGCCTGGCTCTCCAGCAGAACCTATTCAAACCACTCCCCAGCAGAGCCTGTCCACTCGGCTCCCCAGCACCACAGCCCAGCACACCGGGCTCCCCAGCCCAGCTCAACGGGCTCCCCAGCACAGCACACGGGGGCCCCCAGCACCACAGCCCAGCACACCGGCCTCCCCAGCCCACCTCAACGTGCTTCCCAGCACAGCACACGGGGCCCCCCAGCACCACAGCCCGCCTGGCTCTCCATCAGAGCCTGTTCACACCGCTCCCCAGCAGAGCCTGTCTACACGGCTCCCCAGCACCACAGCCAACCACACGGGGCTCCCCAGCCCAGCTCAACGGGCTCCCCAGCAAGGAGTACGGGGCCGCCCAGCACCAAAGCCCGCCTGGTTCTCCATCAGAGCCATTTCACACCGCTCCCAAGCAGAGCCTGTCCACACGGCTCCCCAGCACCACAGCCCAGCACACCGGGCTCCCCAGCCCAGCTCAACGGGCTCCCCAGCACAGCACACAGGGGCCCCCAGCACCATAGCCCGCCTGGCTCTAAATCAGAGCATGTTCAACCCTCTCCTGAGCAGAGCTTGTACACACAGCTCCCCACCACCACAGCCCAGCACACCGGGCTCCCAAGCCCATCTCAACGGCCTCCCCAGCACAGCACACGAGGGCCCCAAGCACCACAGCCCGCCTGGCTCTCCAACAGAGCCTGTTCACACCGCTCCCTCGCAGAGCCTGTCTACACGGCTACCCAGCACCACAGCCAAGATCACCGGGCTACTCTGCCCAGCTCACCGGGCTCCCCAGCACAGCACACGGGGCCCCACAGCACAGCACACGGGGCTTCCCAGCACCACAGCCCGCCTGGCTGTCCAGCAGAGCCTGTTCAAACCACTCCCCAGCTGAGCCTGTCCACGCGGCTCCCCAGCACCAAAGCCAACCACACCGGGCTCCCCAGCCCAGCTCAACGGGCTCCCCAGCACAGCTCACCGGGCTCACCAGCACAGCACACGGGGGCCCCCAACACCACAGCCAGCCTGGCTTTCCATCAGAGCCTGTTCACACCGCTCCTCAGCAGAGCCGGTCCACACGGCTCCCCAGCAGCACAACCTAGGACACCGGGCTTGCCAGCACAGCACACGGGGGCCCCCAGCACCACAGCCCGCCTGGCTCTCCAGCAGAGCCTGTTCAAACCTCTCCCCAGCACAGCCTGTCCACACGCCTCCCCAGCAGCACAGCCCAGCACACCGGGCTCCCCAGCCTAGCTCACCGGACTCCCCAGCAAAGCACAAGGGGGCCCCCAACACCACAGCCCGCCTGGCTCTCCATCATTGCCTGTTCATACCATTCCTCAGCAGAGACTGTCCATACGGCTCCCCAGGAGCACAGCCCTGCACACCGGACTCCCCAGCACAGCACACGGGGGCCCCCAGCACCACAGCCCGCCTGGCTCTCCATCAGAGACTGTTCACACCGCTCCCCAGCAGAGCCTGTTCACTCCGCTCCCCAGCAGAGCCTTTCTACACGGCTCCCCAGCACCACAGCCCAGCACACCGGGCTCCCCGCACAGCTCACCGGGCTCCCCAGCACAGCACACGGGGCCCCCCAGCACCACAGCCCGCCTGGCTCTCCAGCAGAGCCTGTTCAAACCACTCCCCAGCAGTCCCTGTCCACACGTCTCCCCAGCACCACAGCCCACCACACCGGGCTCCCCAGCCCAGCTCAACGGGCTCCCCAGCACATAGCACGGGGCCCCTCAGCACCATAGCCCCCCTGGCTCTCCATCAGAGCCTGTCCACACCGCTCCCCAGCAGAGCCTGTCCACACGACTCCCCAGCACCACAGCCCAGCACACGGGGCTCCCCAGCCCATCTCAACGGGCTCCCCAGCACAGCACACGGGGCCCCCAGCACCACAGCCCGCCTGGCTCTGCAGCAGATCCTGTTCAAACCACTCCCCAGTAGAGCCTGTCCACACGGCTCCCCAGCACCACAGCCCAGCACACCGGACTCCCCGGCCAAGCTCATCGGGCTCCCCAGCACAGCACACGGGGCCCCCCAGCAGAGCCTTTCTACACGGTTGGCCAGCACCAAAGCCCAGCACACCGGGCTCCCCTGCCCAGCTCACCGGGCGCCCCAGCACAGCACACGGGGGCCCCCAGCACCACAGCCCGCCTGGCTCTCCATCAGAGCCTGTTCACACCGCTCCGCAGCAGAGTCTGTCTACACATTTCGCAAGCACCACAGCCCAGCACAACGGGCTCCCCAGCCCAGCTCACCGGGCTCCCCAGCACAGCACACTGGGGCCCCCAGCAACACAGCGCGCCTTGCTCTCCAGCAGAGCCTGTTGAAACCGCTCCCCAGCAGAGCCTGTCCACACGGCTCCCCAGATGCACAGCCCAGCACACCAGGCTCCCCAGCCCAGCTCACCGGGCTCCACAGCACAGCACACGTGGGCCCCCAGCACCACAGCCCGCCTGGCTCTCCATCACAGCCTGTTCACAAAGCTGCCCAGAAGAGCCTGTCTACACGGCTCGCCAGCAGCCCCGCACACCGCAGCACAGCCCGCCTGGCTCTCCATCAGAGCCTGTTCACACCGCTCCCCAGCAGACCCTGTCCACACGGCACCCCAGCAGCTCAGCCCAGCACACCGGGCTCCGAAGCCCAGCTCACCGGGCTTCCGAGCACAGCACACGGGGCCCCCCAGCACAACAGCCAGCCTGGCTCTCCATCACAGCCTTTTCACACCGCTTCCCAGCAGACCCTGTCCACACGGCACCCCAGCAGCTCAGCCCAGCACATCGGGCCCCGCAGCCCAGCTCACAGGGCTACCGAGCACAGCACACGGGGGACCCCCAGCACCACAGCCCGCCTGGTTCTCCATCAGAGCCTTTTCACACCGCTTCCCAGCAGACCCTGTCCACACGGCACCCCAGCGGCTCAGTCCAGCACACCGGGCTCCCCAGTCCAACTCAACTGGCCCCCCAGCACAGCACAAGGGGCCCCCCAGCACCACAACCCGCCTGGCTCTCCATCAGTGCCTTTTCACACCGCTCCCCAGCAGAGCCTGTTCACACCGCTCCCCAGCAGAGCCTGCCTACACGGCTACCCAGCACCACAGTCCAGCACACCGGGCTCCCCAGCCCAGCTCACCCGGCTCCCCAGCACAGAAAAGGGGGCCCCCAAGCACAACAGCCCGCCTGGCTCTCCATCAGAGCCTGTTCAAACCACTCCCATGCAGAGCCTGTCCACACGGCTCCCCAGCAGCACAGCCCAGCACACCGGGCTCCTCGGCCCAGCTCACCGGGGTCCCCAGCACAGCAAACGGGGGCCCCCCAGCACCACAGCCCACCTGGCTCTCCATCAGATCCTGTTCACACCGCTCCCCAGCAGAGCCGGTCCACACGCCTCCCCAGCAGCACAGCCCAGCACACCGGGCACCGCAGCCCAGCTCACCGGGCTTCCCACCGCAGAACACGGTGCCCCCTAGCACCACAGCCCGCCTGGCTCTCCATCAGAGCCTGTTCACACGGCTCCCCAGCACAGCCTGTCCACACGGCTCACCAGCACCACAGCCCAGCACACCGGCCTCCCCAGCACAGCACACGGGGCCCCCCAGCAATACAGCCTGCCTGGCTCTGCATCAGAGCGTGTTCAAACCACTCCACAGCAGAGCCTGTCTACACTGCTCCCCAGCACTACAGCCCAGAACACAGGGCTTCCCAGCCAAGCTCAACGGGCTCCTGAACACAGCACACGGGGGCCCCCAGCACCACAGCCCGCCTGGCTCTCCATCAGAGCCTGTTCACACCCGTCGGCAGCTGACCCTGTCTACACGGCTCCCCAGCACAAAAGCCCAGCTCACCGGGCACCCAGCCCAGCTCACAGGGCTCCCCAGCACAGCACACTGGGCCCCCCAGCACCACAGCCTGCCTGGCTCTCCAGCAGAGCCTTTTGAAACCACTCCCAAGCACAGCCTGTCCACACGGCTCCCCAGCACCACAGCCCGCCTGGCTCTCCAGCAGAGACTGTTCAAACCAGTCCCCAGCAGAGCCTGTCCACACGGCTCCCCAGCACCACAGCCCAGCACACCGGGCTCCTCGGCCCGGCTCACCGGGCTCCCCAGCACAGCACACGGGGGCCCCCATCACCACATCCGGCCTGGCTCTCCATCAGTGCCTGTTCACACCGCTCCCCAGCAGAGGCTGTTCACACCGCTCCCCAGCAGAGCATGTCTACACGGCTCCCCAGCACCACAGTCCAGCACACTGGGCTCCCCAGCCCAACTCAACGGGCCCCCTAGCACAGCACATGGGGGCCCCCAGCACCACAGCCCGCCAGGCTCTCCATCAGAGCCTGTTCAAACCACTCCCCAGCAGAGCCTGTCCACACAGCTCCCCAGCACCACAGCCCAGCACACCGGGCTCCCCAGCCAAGTTCAACGGGCTCCCCAGCACCACAGCCCGCCTGGCTCTCAATCAGAGCCTGTGTACACGGCTCCCCAGCACCACAGCCCAGCACACCGGGCTCGCCAGCCCAGCTCAAGGGGCTCCCCAGCACAGAACACGGGGCCCCCCATCACCACATCCGGCCTGGCTCTCCATCAGTGCCTGTTCACACCGCTCCCCAGCAGAGGCTGTTCACACCGCTCCCCAGCAGAGCCTGCCTACACGGCTACCCAGCACCACAGCCCAGCACACCGGGCTTCCCATCACCACAGCCCAGCACAAGGGGCTCCCCAGCCCAGCACACCGAGCTCCCCATCACAGGACACGGGGCCCCCCAACACCACAGCCCGCCTTGCTCTCCATCAGAGCCTGTTCAAACCACTCCCAAGCAGAGCCTGTCCACACGGCAACCCTGCAGCACAGCCCAGCACACCGGGCTCCCCAGCCCAGCACACCGGGCACCCCAGCACAGCACACGGGGCCCCCCAGCACCACAGCCCGCCTGGCTCTCCATCTGAGCCTGTTCACTCCGCTCCACAGCAGAGCCTGTTCAAACCAGTCCCCAAGAGAGCCTGTCCACACGGCTCCCAAACACCACAGCCCAGCACACCGGGCTCCACAGCCCAGCTCACCGGGCTCCCCAGCACAGCACACGGGTGCCCACACCATCATAACCCGCCTGGCTCTCCATCAGAGCCTGTTCACACCGCTCCCCAGCAGAGCCTGTCTACACGGCTCCCCATCACCACAGCCCAGCACACCGGGCTCCGCAGCCCACCTCACCGGGCTCCCCAGGACAGCACACGGGGCCCGCCAGCACCACAGCCCGCCTGGCTCTCCATCAGAGCCTGGTCACAGCGCTCCGCAGCAAAGCCTGTCTACACTGCTCCCCAGCACCACAGCCCAGCACACCGGGCTCCCCAGCCCAGCTCACCGGGCTCCCAAGAACTGCACACGGGGCCCCCCAGCACCACAGCTCGCCTGGCTCTCGAGCAGAGCCTGTTCAAACCACTCCCCAGCAGAGCCTGTCCACACGGCTCCCCAGGACCACAGCCCAGCACACCGGGCTCCCCAACCCAGCTCAACGAGATCCCCAGCACAGCACACGGGGCCACCCAGCACCACATCCCGCCTGGCTCTCCATCAGAGCCTGTTCACACCGCTCCCCAGCAGATCCTGTTCAAACCACTCCCCAGCAGAGCCTGTCCACACGGCTCCCCAGCACCACAGCCCGCCTGGCTCTCCAGCAGAGCCTGTTCAAACCAGTCCCCGGCAGAGCCTGTCTACACGGCTCCCCAGCACCACAGCCCAG
The DNA here is from genome assembly GCA_024666655.1 of Dascyllus trimaculatus. Taxonomy (NCBI): domain Eukaryota; kingdom Metazoa; phylum Chordata; class Actinopteri; family Pomacentridae; genus Dascyllus; species Dascyllus trimaculatus. The sequence continues at coordinate 22,822 of JAMOIN010001738.1, read as the reverse complement.
CACACCGGGCTCCGCAGCCCAGCTCAACGGGCTCCCCAGCACAGAACACGGGGCCCCCCAGCAAAGCACACGGTGCTTCCCAGCACAACAGCCTGCCTGGCTCTCCATCAGAGCCTGTTCACTCCGCTCCCCAGCAGAGCCTTTTCAAACCACTCGCCAGCAGAGCCTGTCCACACGGCTCCCCAGCACCACAGCCCGCCTGGCTATCCAGCAGGGCCTTTTCAATCCACTTGCCAGCAGAGCCTGTCCACACGGCTCCACAGCACCAAAGCCCAACACACCGGGGGACCCCAGCCCAGCTAAACGGGCTCCCCAGCACAGCACACGGGGCCCCCCAGCACCACAGCCCTCCTGGCTCTCCATCAGAGCCTGTTCACACCGCTCCGCAGCAGAGCTTGTCTACACGGCTCCCCATCACCACAGCCCAGCTCACCGGGCTCCCCAGCACCACAGCCCGCCTGGCTGTCCATCAGAGCCTGTACAACCCGCTCCCCAGCAGAGCCTGTCTACACTGCTCCGCAGCACCACAGCCCAGCACACCGGGCTCCCCAGCCCAACTCACCGGGCTCCCGATCACGGCACACCGGGCCCCCCAGCACCAAAGCCCGCCTGCTGTCCAGCAGATCCTTTTCAAACCACTCCCCAGCAATATCCTTTCCACACGGCTCCCCAGCAGCACAGCCCAGCATACCGGGCTCCCCAGCCCAGCCCAACGGGCTCCCCAGCACAGCACACGGGGGCCCCCAGCACCACAGCCCGCGTGGCTCTCCATCAGAGCCTGTTCACACTGCTCCCCAGAAGAGCCTGTCTACACGGCTCCCCAGAACCACAACTCAGCACACTGGGCTCCCCAGCACAGCACATGGGGGCCCCCAGCACCACAGCCTGCCTGGCTCTCCAACAGAGCCTGTTCACACCGCTCCCCAGCTGAGCCTGTCTACACGGCTCCCAAGCACCACTGCCCAGCACACCGGGCTCCCAAGCACAGCACACGCGGGGCCCCAGCACCACAGCCCGCCTGGCTCTCCATTAGAGCCTGTCTACACGGCTCCCCAGCACCACAGCCCAGCACACCGGGCTCCCCAGCCAAGCTCACCGGGCTCCCCAGCACAGCACACGGGGCCCCTCAGCACCACAGCCCGAATGGCTCCCCAGCAGAGCCTGTCTTCACGGCTCCCCAGCACCACAGCCCAGCACACCGGTCTCCCCAGCCAAGCTCAACGGGCTCCCCAGCACAGCACACGCGGGCCCCCAGCACCAAAGCCCGCCTGGGTCTCCATCAGAGCCTGTTCACAGCGCTCCGCAGCAGAGCCTGTCAACACAGCTCCCCAGCACCACAACCCTGCAAACCGGGCTACCTAGCCCAGCTCACGAATCTCCCCAGCAGGGCACACGGGGCCCCCAAGCACAACAACCCGCCTGGCTGTCCAGCAGAGCCTTTTCAAGCCACTCCCCAGCAGACCCGGTCCACACGGGTCCCCAGCTCCACAGCCCAGCACACCGGGCTCCCCAGCCAAGCTTAACGGGCTCCCCAGCACAGCATACGGGGAACCCCAGCACCACAGCCCGCCAGGCTCTCCATCAGAGCCTGTTCACACCGCTCCCCAGCAGAGCCTGTCCACACGGCTCCGCAGCACCACAGCCCAGCACACCGGTCTCCCCAGCCCAGCTCAACGGGCTCCCCAGCACAGCACACGGGGGCCCCCAGCACCAACGCCCGCCTGGCAATCCAGCAGACCCTTTTCAAACCACTCCCCAAGAGAACCTGTCCACAAGGCTCCACAGCACAACAGCCCAACACACCGGGCTCCGAAGCCCAGCTCAACGGGCTCCCCTGCACAGCACACGGGGCCCCCCAGCACCACAGCCTGCCTGGCTCTCCAGCAGAGGCATTTCACACCGCTCCCCAGCAGAGCCTGTCAACACGGCTCCAAAGCAGCACAGCCCAGCACACCGGGCTCCTCAGCCCAGCTCACTGGGCTCTCCAGCACTGCACACGGGGCCCCCCAGCACCACAGCCCGCCTGGCTCTCGAGCAGAGCCTGTTCAAACCACTCCCCCAGCAGAGCCTGTCCACACGGCTCCCCAGCACCACAGCCCAGCACACCGGGCTCCCCAGCCCAGTTCAACGGGCTCCCCAGCACAGCACACGGGGCACCCCAGCACAGCACACGCGGCTTCCCAGCACCACAGCCCGCCTGGCTGTCCATCACAGCCTCTTCACACCGCTCCCCAGCAGAGCCTGTCTACACGACTCCTCACCAGCACAGCCCAGCACACCAGGCTCCCCAGCCCATCTCACCGGGCTCCCCAGCACAGCACACGGGGGCCCCCAGAACAACAGCAAGCCTGGCACTCCATCAGAGCCTATACAAAACTCTCCTCAGCAGAGCCTGTCCACACGGCTCCCCAGCACCAAAGCCCAGCACTGCGGGATCCCCAGCACAGCACACGGGGGCCGCCAGCAAAGCACACAGGGCCCGCCTGCACCACAGCCCGCCTGGCTCTCCAGAAGAGCCTGTTCAAACCGCTCCCCAGGAGAGCCTGTCCACACGGCTCCCCAGCACAACAGCCCAGCACACCGAGCTCCCCAGCACCGCACACGGGGGCCCCCAGCACAGCACACGGGGGCCCCCAGAACCACAGCCCGCCTGGCTCTCCATCAAAGCCTGTTCACAGCGCTCCGCAGCAGAGCCTGTCCACTCGGCTCCCCAGCAGCACAGCCCAGCACACCGGGCTCCCCACCAGGCTCAACGGGCTCCCCAGCACAGCACACGTGGCCCCCCAGCAGAGCCTGTCTACACGGTTGGCCAGCACCACAGCCCAGCACACCGGGTTCGCCAGCCAAGCTCACCGGGCTCCACAGCACAGCACACACGGGCCCCACAGCACCACAGCCCGCCTGGGTCTCCAGCAGAGACTGTTCAAACCAGTCCCCAGCAGAGCCTGTCCACACGGCTCCCCAGCACCACAGCCCGCCTGGCTCTCCAGCAGAGCCTGTTCTCACTGCTCCCCAGCAGAGCCTGTCTACATGGCTCCCCAGCAGCAGAGCCCAGCTCACCGGGCTCCCCAGCACAGCACACGGGAGCCCCCAGCACCACGGCCCGCCTGGCTATCCAGCAGAGCCTCTTCACACCGCTCCCCAGCAGAGCCTGTCGACACGGCTCCCCAGCACCACAGCCCAGCACATTTGGGTCCCCAGCCCACCTCACCGGTCCCCCCAACACATCACACGGGGGCGCCCAGCATCACAGCCCGCCTGGCTCTCCATCAGAGCCTGTTCACACACCTCCGCAGCAGAGCCTGTCTACACGGATCCCCAGCACCACAGCCCAGCTCACCGGGCTCTCCAGCACTGCACACGGGGCCCCCCAGCTCCACAGCCCGCCTGGCTATCGAGCAGAGCCTTTTCAAACCACTCCCTCAGCAGAACCTGTCCACACGGCTCCCCAGCACCACAGCCCAGCACACCGGGCTCCCCAGCCCAGCTCAACGGGCTCCCCAGCACAGCACACGGGGCCCCCCAGCACAGCACACGGGCCCCGCCCAGCAAAGCACACGGGACTTCCCAGCACAACAGCCCGCCTGGCTCTCCATCAGAGCCTGTACAAAACTCTCCTCAGCAGTGCCTGTCCACACGGCTCCCCAGCACCACAGCCCAGCACACCGGGATCCCCAGCACAGCACACGGGGGCCCCCAGCACCACAGCCCGCCTGGCTCTCCATCAGAGCCTCTTCACACGGCTCCCCAGCAGCACAGCCCAGCACACCGGGCTCCCCAGCACAGCTCACCGTGCTCCGCAGCAAAGAACACCGGGGCCCCCAGCACCACAGCCCGCCTGGCTCTCCATCAGAGCCTGTCCACACGGCTCCCCAGCAGCACAGCCCAGCACACCGGGCTCCCCAGCACAGCACACGGTGGCCCCCAGCACCACAGGCCGCCTGGATCTCCAGCAGAGCCTGTCCACACGGCTCCCCAGCACCAAAGCCCAGCACACCCGGCTCCCCAGCACCAGCTTACCGGGCTCCCCAGCACTGGACACGGGGGCCCCCAGAACCACAAGCCGCCTGGCTCTCCAGCAGAGCCTGTTAACACCGCTCCCCAGCAGAGCCTGTCCACAGGGCTCCCCAGCAGCACAGCCTAGAACACCGGGCTCCCCAGCCGATCTCACCGGGCTCCCCAGCAAGGCACACAGGGCCCCCCAGCACCACAGCCCAGCACACAGGGCTCCCCAGCCCTGCTCACCGGGCTCCCCAGCACAGCAACCGGGGGCACGCAGAACCACAGCCCGCCTGGCTCTCCAGCAGAGCCTCTTCAAAACGCTCCCAAGCAGAGCCTGTCTACACGGCTCCCCAGCACCACAGCCCAGCACACGGGGCTCCCCAGCCCAGCTCACCGGGCTCCCCAGCACAGCACACGGGGGCCCCCAGCACCACAGCCCGCCTGGCTCTCCAGCAGAGCCTGTTCAAACCAGTCCCCGGCAGAGCCTGTCTACACGGCTCCCCAGCACCACAGCCCAGCACACCGGGCTCCCCAGCACAGCTCACCAGGCTCTCGACCAAAGCTCACGGGGTCCCCCAGCACCACAGCCCGCCTGGCACTCCATCAGAGCCTGGTCACAGCGCTCCGCAGCAGAGCCTGTCCACACGGCTCCCCAGCAGCACAGCCCAGAACACCGGGCTCCCCAGCCCAACTCAACGGGCGCCCCAGCAAAGCACACGGGCCCCCCTGCACATCACACGGGGCTTCCCAGCAAAACAGCCCTCCTGGCTCTCCATCAGGGCCTGTTCAACCCTCTCCCAAGCAGAGCCTGTCCACACGGCTTCCAAGCACCACAGCCCAGCACACTGGGCTCCGAAGCCCAGCTCACTGGGCTCCCGAGTACAGCACACGGGAGCCCCAAGCACCAAGGCCCGGCTGGCTCTCCATCAGAGCCTGTTCACACCGCTCAACAGCACAGCCTTTCTACACGGCTCCCCATCACCACAGCCAAGCACACAGGGATCCCCTTCCCAGCTCACCGGGCTCCTGAGCACAGCTCACGGGGGCCCCCCGCACCACAGCCCGCCTGGCTCGCAAACAGAGCCTGTTCACAACCGCTCCCCCGCAGCACAGCCCAGCACACCGGGCTCCCCAGCACAGCACACGGGGCCCCCAAACACCACAGCCTGCCTGGCTCTCCATCAGATCTTGTTCACACCGCTCCCCAGCAGAGCCTCTCTACACGGCTCCCCAGCAGCACAGCCCAGCACACCGGACTCCCCAGGTAAGCTCACCGGGCTCCTGAGCACAGCTCACGGGGGCCCACAGCACCACAGCCTGCCTGGCTCTCCAGCAGAGCCTGTTCACACAACTCCCCAGCAGAGCCTGTCCACAGGCCTCCCCAGCAGCACAGCCCAGCACACCGGGCTCCCCAGCCCAGCTCACCGGACTCCCCAGCACAGCACACGGGGGCCCCCAGCAACACAGCCCGCCTGGCTCTCCATTAGAGCCTGTTCAAACCACTCCCCAGCAGAGCCTGTCCACACGGCTCCCCAGCAGCACAGCCCAGCACACCGGGCTCCCCAGCACAGCACACGGTGGCCCCCAGCACCACAGCCCGCCTGGATCTCCAGCAGAGCCTGTCCACACGGCTCCCCAGCACCACAGCCCAGCACACTGGTCTCCCCAGCCCAACTCACTGGGCTCCCCACCACAGCAACCGGGGGCCCTCAGCACCACAGCCCGCCTGGCCCTCCAGCAGAGCCTCTTCAAACCGCTCCTCAGCAGAGCCTGTCCACACGGCTCCCCAGCACCACAGCCCAGCACACCGGGCTCCGAATCCCAGGTCTCGGGGCTCCCCAGCACAGCACACGGGGGCCCCCAGCACCACAGCCTGCCTGGCTCTCCAGCAGAGCCATTTCACACCGCTCCCCAGGAGAGCCTGTCAACACGGCTCCCCAGTAGCAAAGCCCACCACACCGGGCTCCACAGCCCAGCTCACTGTGCTTCCGAGCACAGCACACGGCGGCCCACAGCACCACAGCCCTCCTGGCTCTCCATCAGAGCCTGTTCACACCGCTCCCCAGCAGAGCCTGTGTACACGGCTCCCCAGCACCACAGCCCAGCACATTGGGGTTCCCAGCCCACCTCACCAGGCCCCCCAACACATCACACGGGGGCGCCCAGCATCACAGCCCGCCTGCCTCTCCATCAGAGCCTGCTCACACAGCTCCGCATCAGAGCCTGTCTACACGGATCCCCAGCACCACAGCCCAGCTCAAAGGGCTCTCCAGCACTGCACATTGGGCCCCCCAGCACCACAGCCCGCCTGGCTCTCGAGCAGAGCCTGTTCAAACCACTCCCCCAGCAGAGCCTGTCCATACGGCTCCCCAGCACCACAGCCCAGCACACCGGGCACCCCAGCCCAGCTCAACGGGCTCCCCAGCACAGAACACGGGGACCACCAGCACAGCACACGGGCCCCCCCAGCACAGCTCACCGGGCTCCCCAGCCCAGCTCACCGTGGTCCCCAGCACAGCAAACGGGGGCCCCCAGCACCACAGCGCGCCTTGCTCTGCAGCCGAGCCTGTGCAAACAGCTCCCCAGCAGAGCCTGTCCACACGGCTCCCCAGCAGCACAGCCCAGCACACCGGGCTCCCCAGCCCAGCTAACCGGGCTCCCCAGCACAGCACACGGGGGCCCCGAACACCACAGCCCACCTGGCTCTCCATCAGGGCGTGTTCACACCGCTCCCCAGCAGAGCCTGTCCACACGGCTCCCCAGCACCATAGCACATTACACCGGGCTCCCCAGCCCAGCTCACCGGGCTCACCAGCACAGCACACTTGGCCCCCCAGCACCACAGCCCGCCTGGCTCTCCATCAGAGCCTTTTCACACCGCTTCCCAGCAGACCCTGTACACACGGCACCCCAGCAGCTCACCCCAGCACACCGGGCTCCGCAGCCCTGCTCACCGGGCTAACGAACAAAGCACACGGGGGCCCCCAGCACCACAGCCCGCCCGGCTCTCCATCAGAGGCTGTTAACACCGCTTCCCAGCAGACCCTGTCCACACGGGACCCCAGCAGCTCAGCCAAGCACACCGGGCTCCCCAGCGCAGCTCACCGGGCCCCCCGGCACAGCACAAGGGGCCCCCCAGCACCACAGCCCGCCTGGCTCTCCATCAGAGCCTGTTTACACCGCTCCGAAACAGAGCCTGTCTACACGGCTCCCCAGTACCACAGCCCAGCTCACCGGGCTCACCAGCCCAGCTCACCTGGCTCTCCAGCACAGCACACGGGGCCCCAAAGCATCACAGTGCGCCTTGCTCTCCATCAGAGCCTGTTAACACCGCTCCCCAGCAGAGCCCGTCTACACGGCTCCCCAGCACCACAGCCCGCCTGGCTCTCCGGCAGAACCTGTTCAAACCACTCCCCAGCAGAGCCTGTCCACTCGGCTCCCCAGCACAACAGCCCAGCACACCGGGCTCCCCAGACCAGCACACCGGGCTCCCGAGCCCAGCTCACCCGGCTCCCCAGCACAGAACACGGGGCTCCCCAGCACAACAGCCCGCCTGGCTCTCCATCAGAGCCTGTTCAAACCACTCCCATGCAGAGCCTGTCCACACGCCTCCCCAGCAGCACAGCCCAGCACACCGGGCTCCCCGGCCCAGCTCACCGGGCTCCCCAGCACAGAACACGGTGCCCCCCAGCACCACAGCCCGCCTGGCTCTCCATCAGAGCCTGTTCACACCGCTCCACAGCACAGCCTGTCCGCACGGCTCACCAGCAACACAGCCCAGCACACCGGCCTCCCCAGCACAGCACTCGGGGCCCCCCAGCAATACAGCCTGCCTGGCTCTGCATCAGAGCCTGTTCAAACCACTCCACAGCAGAGCCTTTCTACACAGCTCCCCAGCACCACAGCCAAGCTTACCAGGCTCCCCAGCCCAGCTCACCTGGCTCTCCAGCACAGCACACGGGGCCCCCCACCATCACAGCCCGCCTTGCTATCCATCAGAGCCTGTTCACACCGCTCCCCAGCAGAGCCCGTCTACACGGCTCCCCAGCACCACAGCCCAGCACACCGGGCTCCCCAGCACAGCACACGGGGCCCCCCAGCACCACAGCCCGCCTGGCTCTCCAGCAGAGCCTGTCCACACGGCTCCCCAGCACAACAGCCCAGCACACCGGGCTCCCCAGCCCACCTTAACGGGCTCCCCAGCACAGCACACCGGGCACCCCATCACCACAGCCCGCCTGGCTGTCCAACAGAGCCTGTCCACACCGCTCCCCAGAAGAGCCTGTCCACACGGCTCCCCAGCAGAGAAGCCCAGCACACCGGGCTCAACAGCCCAGTTCACCGGGCTCCCGAGCACGGCACACGGGGCCCCCCAGCACCACAACCCGCCTGGCTCTCCATCAGTGCCTTTTCACACCGCTCCCCAGCAGAGCCTGTTCACACCGCTCCCCAGCAGCACAGCCCAGCACACCGGGCTCCCCAGCAAAGCACACGGGGGCCCCCAGCACAACAGCCCTCCTTGCTCTACATCAGCGCCTGTTCAAACCGCTCCCCAGTCGAGCCTATCCACACGGCTCCCCAGCCCAGCTCAACGGGCTCCCCAACCCAACTCAACGGGCTCCCCAGCACAGCACACGGGAAAACCCAGCACCACAGCCAGCCTGGCACTCCATCAAAGCCTCTTCACACCGCTCCCCAGAGGAGCCTTTCCACACGGCTCCCCAGCACACAGCCCAGCACACCGGGCTCCCCAGCCCTGCTCACCGGGCTCCGAATCACAGCACACGGGGGCCCCCAGCACCACAGCCCGCCTGGCTCTCCAACCGAGCCTTTTCACACCGCTCACCAGCAGAGCCTGTCTACACGGCTCCCCAGCAGCACAGCCCAGCACACCGCAGCACAGCCCGCCTGGCTCTCCAGCAGAGCCTGTTCACACCGCTCCCCAGCAGACCCGGTCAACACGGCTCCCCAGCAGCAAAGAACAGCACACCGGGTTCCCCAGCACAGCACACGGGGGCCCCCAGCACCATGGCCCGCCTGGCTCTCCAGCAGAGCCTGTTCAAACCATTCCCAAGCAGAGCCGGTCGACACGGCTTCCCAGCAGCACAGCCCAGCACACTTTCCTCCCAAGCCCAGCTCACCGGGCTCCCCAGCACAGCACACGGGGCCCCCCAGCACCTCAGCCCACCTGGCTTTCCAGCAGAGCCTGTACACACGGCTCCCCAGCAGAGCCTGTCCACACTGCTCCCCAGCACCACAGCCCAGCACACCAGGCTCCACAGCCGATCTCACCGGGCTACGCAGCACAGCACACGGGGCCCCCCAGCACCACAGCCCAGCACACAGGGCTCCCCAGCCCTGCTCACCGGGCTCCCCAGCACAGCACACGGGGGCCCCCAGCAACACAGCGCGCCTGGCTCTCCAGCAGAGCCTGTTCAAAACACTCGCCAGCAGAGCCTGTCCACACGGCTCACCAGCAGCACAGCCCAGCACACTGGGCTCCCCAGCACAGCACACGGGGGCCCCCAGCACAGCACACGGGGGCCCCCAGCACCACAGCCCGCGCTGCTCTCCAGCAGAGCCTGTTCAAACCACTCCCCAGCACAGCCTGTCCACAAGCCTACCCAGCAGCACAGCCCAGCTCACCGGGCTCCCCAGCACAGCACACGGGGGCCGCCAAAACCTCAGCCCGCCTGGCTCTCCAGCAGAGCCTGTTCACACGGGTCCTCAGCAGAGCCGGTCCACACGGCTCCCCAGCAGCACACCCTAGGACACCGGGCTCCCCAGCCCAGCTCATCGGGCTCCCCAGCACAGCACACGGGGGGCCCCCAGCACCACAGCCCCCCTGGCTCTCCAGCAGAGCCTGTTCAAACAGATCCCCAGCACAGCCTGTCCACACGCCTCCCCAGCAGCACAACCCAGCACACCGGGCTCCCCAGCCCAGCTCACCGGGCTCCCCAGCAAAGCAAGCGGGGGCCCCCTACACCACAGGCCGCCTGGCTTTCCATCAGAGCCTGTTCACACCGCTCCCAAGCAGAGCCTGTCTACACGGCTCCCCAGCACCACAGCCCAGCACACGGGGCTCCCCAGCCCAGCTCACCGGGCTCCCCAGCACAGCACACGGGGGCCCCCAGCACCACAGCCTACCTGGCTCTCCAGCAGAGCCTGTTCACACCGCTCCCCAGCAGAGCCAGTCCACACGGCTCCCCAGCACCACACCCCAGCACACCGGGCTCTCCAGCCCAAAACAACGGGCTCCCCAGCACAGAACACGGGGCCCCCCAGCACCACAGCCCCTCTGGTTCTCCATCAGAGCCTGTCCACAGCGCTCCCCAGCAGAGCCTGTCCACACGGCTCCCCAGCACCACAGCCTAGCACACCGGGCTCCCCAGCCCAGCTCCCCAGCCCAGCTCACAGGGCTCCCCAGCACAGCACACGGGGCCCCCCCGCACCACAGCCCACCTGGCTCTCCAGCAGAGCCTTTTCAAGCCTCTCCCAAGCAGAGCCTGTCCACACGGCTCCCAAGCAGCACAGCCCAGCACACCGGGCTCACCAGCCCATCTCACCGGGCTCCCCAGCACAGCACACTGGGGCCCCCAGCAACACAGCGCGCCTTGCTCTCCAGCAGAGCCTGTTGAAACCGCTCCCCAGCAGAGCCTGTCCACACGGCTCCCCAGATGCACAGCCCAGCACACCAGGCTCCCCAGCCCAGCTCACCGGGCTCCACAGCACAGCACACGTGGGCCCCCAGCACCACAGCCCGCCTGGCTCTCCATCACAGCCTGTTCACAAAGCTGCCCAGAAGAGCCTGTCTACACGGCTCGCCAGCAGCCCCGCACACCGCAGCACAGCCCGCCTGGCTCTCCATCAGAGCCTGTTCCCACCGCTTCCCAGCAGACCCTCTCCACACAGCACGCCAGCAGCTCAGCCGAGCACACTGGACTCCGCAGCCCAGCATACCGGGCAACCGAGCACAGGACACGGGGGCCCCCAGCACCACAGCCCGCCTGGCTCTCCAGCAGAGCCTGTTCAAACCATTCCCAAGCAGAGCCGGTCGACACGGCTCCCCAGCAGCACAGCCCAGCACACTTTCCTCCCCTGCCCAGCTCAACGGGCTCCCCAGCACAGCACACGGGGGCCCCCAGCAAAGCACACCGGGCTCCACTGAACCACAGCCCGCCTGGCTCTCCAGCAGAGCCTGTTCACACTGCTCCCCAGCAGAGCCCGTCTACACGGCTCCCCAGCACCACAGCCCAGCAAACCGGGCTCCCCAGGACAGCACACGGGGCCCCCCAGCACCACAGCCCGCCTGGCTCTCCAGCAGAGCCGGTCCACACGGCTCCCCAGCAGCACAGAACAGCACACCGGCTTCCCCAGAACACAGCACACGGGGGCCCCCAGCACAACGGCCCGCCTGGCTCTCCAGCAGAGCCTGTTCAAACCACTCCCAAACAGAGCCGGTCCACACGGCTCCCCTGCAGCACAGCCCAGCACACTGGCCTCCCAAGCCCAGCTCACCGGGCTCCCCAGCACAGAACACAGGGGCCCTCCAGCACCTCAGCCCACCTGGCTTTCCAGCAGGGCCTCTTCACAAGGCTCCCCAGCACAGCCTGTCCACACGGCTCCCCAGCAGCACAGCCCAGCACACCAGGCTCCACAGCCGATCTCACCGGGCTCCGCAGCACAACACACGGGGCCACCCAGCACCACAGCCCGCCTGGCTCTCCATCAGAACCTGTTCACACCCGTCCGCAGCAGAGCCTGTCTACACGGCTCCGAAGCACAAAAGCCCAGCACACCGGGCTCCCCAGCCCAGCTCAACGGGCTCCCCAGCACCGCACACAGGGCCCCCCCGCACCACAGCCTGCCTGGCTCTCCAGCAGAGCCTGTTCAAACCCCTCCCCAGCAGAGCCTGTCCACACGGCTCCGCAGCACCACAGTCCGCCTGGCTCTCCAGCAGAGCCTGTTCAAACCAGTCCGCAGCAGAGCCTGTCCACAGTACTCCCCCGCACCACAGCCCAGCACACCGGGCTCCTCGGCCCAGCTCACCGGGCTCCCCAGCACAGCACACGGGGGCCCCCAGCACCACAGCCGGCCTGGCTCTCCATCAGTGCCTGTTCACACCGCTCCCCAGCAGAACCTGTGTACACGGCTGCCCAGCAGCACAGCCCAGCACACCGGGATCCTCTGCCCAGATCACCGGGCTCCCCAGCACCACAGCCCGCCTGGCTCTCCATCAGAGCCTGTTCACACCGCTCCCCAGCAGAGCCTGTGTACACGGCTCCCCAGCACCACAGACCAGCACACCGGGCTCGCCAGCCCAGCTCAAGGGGCTCCCCAGCACAGCACACGGGGCCACCCAGCACCACAGCACGCCTGGCTTTCCATCAGAGCCTGTTCAAACCACTCCCCAGCAGAGCCTGTCCACACAGCTCCCCAGCACCATAGCCCAGCACACCGGGCTCCCCAGCCAAGCTCAACGGGCTCCTTTGCACAGCTTACGGGGGCCCCCAGCACCACAGCCCGCCTGGCTCTCCATCAGGGCCTGTTCACACCAATCCGAAGCAGAGCCTGTCTACACGGCTCCCCAGCACCACAGCGCAGCACACCGGGCTCCCCAGCCAAGCTCAACGGGCTCCCCAGCACAGAACACGGGGCCCCCCACACCACAGCCCGAATCGCTCTCCATCGGAGCCTTTCCACACGGCTCCCCAGCAGAGCCTGTCCACACGGCTCCCCAGCACCAAAACCCAGCAAAACGGGCTACTTAGCGCAGCTCACCGGTCTCCCCAGCACAGCTCACGGGGCCCCCCAGCACCACAGCCCGCCTGGCTCTCCATCAGAGCCTGTTCAAAGCACTCCCCAGCAGAGCCTGACAACACGGCTCCCAAGCAGCACAGCCGAGCACACCGGCCTCCCCAGCACAGCACACGGGGCCCCCCAGCACAGCACACGGGCCCCCCCAGCACAGCACACGGGGCCTCCCAGCACAACAGCCCGCCTGGCTCTCCATCAGAGCCTGTTCACACGGCTCCCCAGCAGACGCTGTCCACACGGCACCCCAGCAGCTCAGCCCAGCACACCGGGCTCCGCAGCCCAGCTCACCGGTCTTCTGAGCACAGCACACGGGGCCACCCAGCACCACAGCCCGCCTGGCTCTCCATCAGAGCCTTTTCACACCGCTTCCCAGCAGACCCTGTCCACACGGCACCCCAGCAGCTCAGCCCAGCATTCCGGGCTCCCCATCCCAGCTCACCGGGCTACCGAGCACAGCACACGGGGGCCCCCAGCACCACAGCCCGCCCAGCTCTCCATCAGAGCCTGTTAACACCGCTTCCCAGCAGACCCTGTCCACACGGCACCCCAGCAGTTCAGCCCAGCACACCGGGCCCCGCAGCCCAGGTAACCGGACTACCGAGCACAGCACACTGGGCCCCCCCAGCACCACAGCCCGCCTGGCTCTCCATCAGAGCCTTTTCACACCGCTTCCCAGCAGACCCTCTACACACGGCACCCCAGCAGCTCAGCCCAGAACACCGGGCTCCCCAGCACAGCAGACGGGGCCCCCCAGCACCACAGCCCGAATGGCTCCAGAGCAGAGCCTGTCTACACGGCTCCGCAGCAGCACAGCCTAACACACCGCAGCACAGCCCGCCTGGCTTTCCAGCAGAGCCTGTCCACACCGCCCCCCAGAAGAGCCTTTCCACACGGCTCCCCAGCACCACAGCCCAGCACACCGGGCTCCAAAGCACAGCACACGGGGGCCCACAGCACCACAGCCCGCCTGGCTCTCCAGCATAGCCTGTTTACAACGCTACCCAGCAGAGCCTGTCTACACGGCTCCCCAGCACCACAGCCCAGAACACCGGGCTCCCCAGCCCACCTCACCGGGCTCCCCATCCCAGTACACTGGGCTGCCGAGCACAGCACACGGGGGAACTTCAGCACCACAGCCCGCCTGGCTCTCCATCTGAGCCTGTTCACTCCGCTACACAGCACAGCCTGTTCAAACCAGTCCCCAAGAGAGCCTGTCCACACGTCTCCCCAGCACCACAGCCCAGCACACCGGGCTCCACAGCCCAGCTCACCGGGCTCCCCAGCACAGCACACGGGTGCCCACACCATCACAGCCCGCCTGGCTCTCCATCAGAGCCTGGTCACAGCGATCCGCAGCAGAGCCCGTCTACACTGCTCCCCAGCACCACAGCCCAGCACACCGGGCTCCCCTGCCCAGCTCACCGGGCTCCCAAGAACTGCACACGGGGCCCCCCAGCACCACAGCTCGCCTGGCTCTCGAGCAGAGCCTGTTCAAACCACTCCCCAGCAGAGCCTGTCCACACGGCTCCCCAGCACCACAGCCCAGCACACCGGGCTCCCCAACCCAGCTCAACGAGATCCCCAGCACAGCACACGGGGCCACCCAGCACCACATCCCGCCTGGCTCTCCATCAGAGCCTGTTCACTCCGCTCCCCAGCAGAGCCTTTTCAAACCACTCCCCAGCAGAGCCTGTACACACGGCTCCCCAGCACCACAGCCCAGCACACCGGGCTCCCCAGCCCAGCTCAACGGGCTCCCCAGCACAGCACACGGGGCCCCCCAGAAATACAGCCTGCCTGGCTCTGCATCAGAGCGTGTTCAAACCACTCCACAGCAGAGCCTGTCTACACTGCTCCCCAGCACTACAGCCCAGCACACAGGGCTTCCCAGCCAAGCTCAACGGGCTCCTGAGCACAGCACACGGGGGCCCCCAGAACCACAGCCCGCCTGGCTCTCCATCAAAGCCTGTTCACAGCGCTCCGCAGCAGAGCCTGTCCACTCGGCTCCCCAGCAGCACAGCCCAGCACACCGGGCTCCCCACCAGGCTCAACGGGCTCCCCAGCACAGCACACGTGGCCCCCCAGCAGAGCCTGTCTACACGGTTGGCCAGCACCACAGCCCAGCACACCGGGTTCGCCAGCCAAGCTCACCGGGCTCCACAGCACAGCACACACGGGCCCCACAGCACCACAGCCCGCCTGGGTCTCCAGCAGAGACTGTTCAAACCAGTCCCCAGCAGAGCCTGTCCACACGGCTCCCCAGCACCACAGCCCGCCTGGCTCTCCAGCAGAGCCTGTTCTCACTGCTCCCCAGCAGAGCCTGTCTACATGGCTCCCCAGCAGCAGAGCCCAGCTCACCGGGCTCCCCAGCACAGCACACGGGAGCCCCCAGCACCACGGCCCGCCTGGCTATCCAGCAGAGCCTCTTCACACCGCTCCCCAGCAGAGCCTGTCGACACGGCTCCCCAGCACCACAGCCCAGCACATTTGGGTCCCCAGCCCACCTCACCGGTCCCCCCAACACATCACACGGGGGCGCCCAGCATCACAGCCCGCCTGGCTCTCCATCAGAGCCTGTTCACACACCTCCGCAGCAGAGCCTGTCTACACGGATCCCCAGCACCACAGCCCAGCTCACCGGGCTCTCCAGCACTGCACACGGGGCCCCCCAGCTCCACAGCCCGCCTGGCTATCGAGCAGAGCCTTTTCAAACCACTCCCTCAGCAGAACCTGTCCACACGGCTCCCCAGCACCACAGCCCAGCACACCGGGCTCCCCAACCCAGCTCAACGAGATCCCCAGCACAGCACACGGGGCCACCCAGCACCACATCCCGCCTGGCTCTCCATCAGAGCCTGTTCACTCCGCTCCCCAGCAGAGCCTTTTCAAACCACTCCCCAGCAGAGCCTGTACACACGGCTCCCCAGCACCACAGCCCAGCACACCGGGCTCCCCAGCCCAGTTCAACGGGCTCCCCAGCACAGCACACGGGGCACCCCAGCACAGCACACGCGGCTTCCCAGCACCACAGCCCGCCTGGCTGTCCATCACAGCCTCTTCACACCGCTCCCCAGCAGAGCCTGTCTACACGACTCCTCACCAGCACAGCCCAGCACACCAGGCTCCCCAGCCCATCTCACCGGGCTCCCCAGCACAGCACACGGGGGCCCCCAGAACAACAGCAAGCCTGGCACTCCATCAGAGCCTATACAAAACTCTCCTCAGCAGAGCCTGTCCACACGGCTCCCCAGCACCAAAGCCCAGCACTGCGGGATCCCCAGCACAGCACACGGGGGCCGCCAGCAAAGC
The DNA here is from genome assembly GCA_024666655.1 of Dascyllus trimaculatus. Taxonomy (NCBI): domain Eukaryota; kingdom Metazoa; phylum Chordata; class Actinopteri; family Pomacentridae; genus Dascyllus; species Dascyllus trimaculatus. Next base: position 6,694 of record JAMOIN010001738.1, on the reverse strand, counting down.
ACACAGGGCCCGCCTGCACCACAGCCCGCCTGGCTCTCCAGAAGAGCCTGTTCAAACCGCTCCCCAGGAGAGCCTGTCCACACGGCTCCCCAGCACAACAGCCCAGCACACCGAGCTCCCCAGCACCGCACACGGGGGCCCCCAGCACAGCACACGGGGGCCCCCAGAACCACAGCCCGCCTGGCTCTCCATCAGAGCCTCTTCACACGGCTCCCCAGCAGCACAGCCCAGCACACCGGGCTACCCAGCGCAGCACAGTGGGGTCTCCCCAGCCAAGCTCACAGGGCTGCCCAGAACAGCACACGGGGGCCCCCAGCACCACAGTTCGCCTGGCTCTCCATCAGTGCCTGTACAACCATCTCCCCAGCAGAGCCTGTCCACACTGCTCCCCAGCACCACAGCCCAGCACACCGGGCTACCCAGCCCAGCTCAACGGGCTCCCCAACGCAGCACACGCGGGCCCCCAGCACCACATCCCGCCTGGCTCTCCAGCAGAGCCAGTTCACACCGCTCAACAACAGAGCCTGTCCAGAGGGCTCCCCAGCACCACAGCCCAGCACACCGGGCCCCCCAGCCCAGCTCACCGGGCTCCCCGGGACATCACATGGGGGCCCCCAGCCCCACAGCCCACCTGGCTCTCAATCAGAGCCTTATCAAACCACTCCCCATCAGAGACTGTCCACACGGCTCCCCAGCAGAAATGCCCAGCACACCGGGCTCCCCGGGACATCACACGGGAGCCCCCAGCACCACAGCCCAACTGGCACTCCAGCAGAGCCTATTCACACAACTCCTCAGCAGAGCCTGTCTACACGGCTCCCAAGCACAACAGCCCATAACACCGGGCTCCCCAGCCCAGCCCAACGGGCTCCCTAGCACAGCACACGGGGCCCCCCAGCACCACAGCCCGCCTGGCTCTCCATCAGAGCCTGTTCAAAGCACTCCCCAGCAGAGCCTGACAACACGGCTCCCAAGCAGCACAGCCGAGCACACCGGCCTCCCCAGCACAGCACACGGGGCCCCCCAGCACAGCACACGGGCCCCCCCAGCACAGCACACGGGGCCCCCCAGCACAGCACACGGGGCTTCCCAGCACAACAGCCCTCCTGGCTCTCCATCAGAGCCTGTTCACTCCTCTCCCCAGCAGAGCCTGTTCAAACCACTCGCCAGCAGAGCCTGTCCACACGGCTCCCCAGCACCACAGACCAGCAAACCGGGCTCCCCAGCCAAGCACACCGGGCTCCCCAGCCCTACTCACCGGGCTCCCGATCACGGCACACCGGGCCCCCCAGCACCACAGCCCGACTGGCTGTCAAGCAGATCCTTTTCAAACCACTCCCCAGCAATATCCTTTCCACAAGGCTCCCCAGCAGCACAGCCCAGCATACCGGGCTCCCCAGCCCAGCTCAACGGGCTCCCCAGCACAGCACACGGGGCCCCCCAGCACCACAGCCCGCGTGGCTCTCCATCAGAGCCTGTTCACACCGCTCCCCAGAAGAGCCTGTCCACACGGCTCCCCAGCAGCACAGCCCAGCAAACCGGGCTCCCCAGCCCAGCTCACCGGGCTCCCCAGCACAGCACACGGGGGCCCCCAGCACCACAGCCTACCTGACTCTCCATCAGAGCCTGTTCACACCGCTCCCCAGCAGAGCCAGTCCACACGGCTCCCCAGCACCACACCCCAGCACACCGGGCTCTCCAGCCCAAAACAACGGGCTCCCCAGCACAGAACACGGGGCCCCCCAGCACCACAGCCCCTCTGGTTCTCCATCAGAGCCTGTCCACAGCGCTCCCCAGCAGAGCCTGTCCACACGGCTCCCCAGCACCACAGCCTAGCACACCGGGCTCCCCAGCCCAGCTCCCCAGCCCAGCTCACAGGGCTCCCCAGCACAGCACACGGGGCCCCCCCGCACCACAGCCCACCTGGCTCTCCAGCAGAGCCTTTTCAAGCCTCTCCCAAGCAGAGCCTGTCCACACGGCTCCCAAGCAGCACAGCCCAGCACACCGGGCTCACCAGCCCATCTCACCGGGCTCCCCAGCACAGCACACTGGGGCCCCCAGCAACACAGCGCGCCTTGCTCTCCAGCAGAGCCTGTTGAAACCACTCCCCAGAAGAGCCTGTCTACACGGCTCGCCAGCAGCCCCGCAAACCGCAGCACAGCCCACCTGGCTCTCCATCAGAGCCTGTTCACACCGCTGCCCAGCAGACCCTGTCCACACGGCACCCCAGCCGCTCAGCCCTGCACACCGGGCTCCGAAGCCCAGCTCACCGGGCTTCCGAGCACAGCACACGGGGCCCCCCAGCACAACAGCCAGCCTGGCTCTCCATCAGAGCCTTTTCACACCGCTTCCCAGCAGAACCTGTCCACACGGCACCCCAGCAGCTCAGCCCAGCACACCGGGCCCCGCAGCCCAGCTCACAGGGCTACCGAGCACAGCACACGGGGGCCCCCCAGCACCACAGCCCGCCTGGTTCTCCATCAGAGCCTTTTCACACCGCTTCCCAGCAGACCCTGTCCACACGGCACCCCAGCAGCTCAGTCCAGCACCCCGGGCTCCCCAGCCCAACTCACCTGGCCCCCCAACACAGCACAAGGGGCCCCCCAGCACCACAACCCGCCTGGCTCTCCATCAGTGCCTGTTCACACCGCTCCCCAGCAGAGCCTGTTCACACCGCTCCCCAGCAGAGCCTGCCTACACGGCTCCCCAGCACCACAGCCCAGCACACCGGGCTCCCCAGCCCAGCTCACCCGGCTCCCCAGCACAGAAAAGGGGGCCCCCAAGCACAACAGCCCGCCTGGCTCTCCATCAGAGCCTGTTCAAACCAATCCCATGCAGAGCCTGTCCACACGGCTCCCCAGCAGCACAGCCCGGCACACCGGGCTCCTCCGCCCAGCTCACCGGGGTCCCCAGCACAGCAAACGGGGGCCCCCCATCACCACAGCCCACCTGGCTCTCCATCAGATCCTATTCACACCGCTCCCCAGCAGAGCCGGTCCACACGCCTCCCCAGCAGCACGGTCCAGCACACCGGGCTCCACAGCCCAGCTCACCGGGATCCCCACCACAGAACACGGTGCCCCCAACACCACAGCCCGCCTGGCTCTCCATCAGAGCCTGTTCACACGGCTCCCCAGCACAGCCTGTCCACACGGCTCACCAGCACCACAGCCCAGCACACCGGCCTCCCCAGCACAGCACACGGGGCCCCCCAGAAATACAGCCTGCCTGGCTCTGCATCAGAGCGTGTTCAAACCACTCCACAGCAGAGCCTGTCTACACTGCTCCCCAGCACTACAGCCCAGCACACAGGGCTTCCCAGCCAAGCTCAACGGGCTCCTGAGCACAGCACACGGGGGCCCCCAGAACCACAGCCCGCCTGGCTCTCCATCAGAGCCTCTTCACACGGCTCCCCAGCAGCACAGCCCAGCACACCGGGCTACCCAGCGCAGCACAGTGGGGTCTCCCCAGCCAAGCTCACAGGGCTGCCCAGAACAGCACACGGGGGCCCCCAGCACCACAGTTCGCCTGGCTCTCCATCAGTGCCTGTACAACCATCTCCCCAGCAGAGCCTGTCCACACTGCTCCCCAGCACCACAGCCCAGCACACCGGGCTACCCAGCCCAGCTCAACGGGCTCCCCAACGCAGCACACGCGGGCCCCCAGCACCACATCCCGCCTGGCTCTCCAGCAGAGCCAGTTCACACCGCTCAACAACAGAGCCTGTCCAGAGGGCTCCCCAGCACCACAGCCCAGCACACCGGGCCCCCCAGCCCAGCTCACCGGGCTCCCCGGGACATCACATGGGGGCCCCCAGCCCCACAGCCCACCTGGCTCTCAATCAGAGCCTTATCAAACCACTCCCCATCAGAGACTGTCCACACGGCTCCCCAGCAGAAATGCCCAGCACACCGGGCTCCCCGGGACATCACACGGGAGCCCCCAGCACCACAGCCCAACTGGCACTCCAGCAGAGCCTATTCACACAACTCCTCAGCAGAGCCTGTCTACACGGCTCCCAAGCACAACAGCCCATAACACCGGGCTCCCCAGCCCAGCCCAACGGGCTCCCTAGCACAGCACACGGGGACCCCCAGCACCACAGCCCGCCTGGCTCTCCATCAGAGCCTGTTCACACCGCTCCCCAGCAGTGCCTGTCCACACGGCTCCCCAACACCACAGCGCAGCACACCGGGCTCCCCAGCCCAGCTCACCGGGCACCCCGGCACAGCATACGGGGGCCCCCATCACCACAGGACGCCTGGCTCTCCATCAGAGCCTGTTCACACCGCTCCCCAGCAATGCCTGTCCACACGGCTCCCCAGCACACCGGGCTCCCCAGCACAGCACACGGGGCCCCCCAGCACAACAGCCCGCCTGGCTCTCCATCAGAGCCTGTTCAAACCGCTCCCCAGCAGATCCTGTCCACACGGCTCCCCAGCAGCACAGCCCAGCACACCGGGCTGCCCAGCCCAGCACACCGGGTTCCCCAGCACAGCACACGGGGGCCCCAGGCACCACGGCCCGCCTGGCTCTCCAGCAGAGCCTGTTCAAAACACTCCCAAGCAGAGCCGGTCCACACTGCTCCCCAGCAGCACAGGCCAGCACACTGGCCTCCCCAGCCCATCTCACCGGGCTCCCCAGCACAGCACACGGGGCCCCCCAGCACCACAGCCCACCTGGCTCTCCATCAGAGCCTGTTCACACCACTCCCCAGCAGAGCCTGTCCACACGGCTCCCGAACAGCACAGCCCAGCACACCGGGCTCCATAGCCGATCTCACCGGGCTCCGCAGCACAGCACACGGGGCCCCCCAGCACCACAGCCCAGCACACCGGGCTCCCAAGCCCAGCACACCGGGCTCCCCAGCCCAGCTCACCGTGCTCCCCAGCACAGCACACGGGGGCCCCCAGCAACACAGCCAGCCTGGCTTTCCATCAGAGACTGTTCACACCGCTCCCCAGAAAAGCCTGTTCACTCCGCTCCCCAGCAGAGCCTGTCTACACGGCTCCCCAACACCACAGCCCAGCACACCGGGCTCCCCAGCCCAGCTCACCGGGCTCCCCAGCACAGCACACGGGGGCCCCCAGCACCACAGCCCGCGTTGCTCTCCATCAGAGCCTGTTCACACGGCTCCCCGACAGAGCCTGTCTACACGGCTCCCCAGCACCACTGCCCAGCACAACGGGTTCCCCAGCCAGGCTCAACGGGCTCCCCAGCATGGAACACGGGGACCCCCAGCACCACAGCCCGGCTGGCTCTCCATCAGAGCCTGTCCACACGGCTCCCCAGCACAACAGCCCAGAACACCGGGCTCCCCAGCACAGCACACGGGGGCCCCCAGCAACACAGCCCGCCTGGCACTCCAGCAAAGACTGTTCAAAACACTCCCCAGCAGAGCCTGTCAACACGGCTCCCCAGCAGCACAGCCGAGAACACCGGCCTCCCCAGCACAGCACACGGGGGCCCCCAGCACAGCACACGGGGGCCCCCAGCACCACAGCCCGCGCTGCTCTCCAGCAGAGCCTGTTCAAACCACTCCCCAGCACAGCCTGTCCACAAGCCTACCCAGCAGCACAGCCCAGCTCACCGGGCTCCCCAGCACAGCACACGGGGGCCGCCAAAACCTCAGCCCGCCTGGCTCTCCAGCAGAGCCTGTTCACACGGGTCCTCAGCAGAGCCGGTCCACACGGCTCCCCAGCAGCACACCCTAGGACACCGGGCTCCCCAGCCCAGCTCATCGGGCTCCCCAGCACAGCACACGGGGGGCCCCCAGCACCACAGCCCCCCTGGCTCTCCAGCAGAGCCTGTTCAAACAGATCCCCAGCACAGCCTGTCCACACGCCTCCCCAGCAGCACAACCCAGAACACCGGGCTCCCCAGCCCAGCTCACCGGGCTCCCCAGCAAAGCAAGCGGGGGCCCCCAACACCACAGGCCGCCTGGCTTTCCATCAGAGCCTGTTCACACCGCTCCCAAGCAGAGCCTGTCTACACGGCTCCCCAGCACCACAGCCCAGCACACGGGGCTCCCCAGCCCAGCTCACCGGGCTCCCCAGCACAGCACACGGGGGCCCCCAGGACCAAAGCCCGCCTTGCTCTCCAGCAGAGCCTATTCAAACCAATCCCCACCAGAGCCTGTCCACACGGCTCCCCAGCACAGCAGCCTAGCACACCGGGCTCCCCAGCACAAATCAACGGGCTCACCAGCACAGCACACGGGGCCCACCAGCACCACAGCCTGCCTGGCTCTCAATCAGAGCTTGTTCACACCACTCCGCAGAAGAGCCTGTCTACACGGCTCCCCAGCACCACAGCCCAGCACACCGGGCTCCCCAGCCCAGCTCAACGGGCTCCCCAGCACAGCATACGGTGCCCCCCAGCACCACAGCCCGCCTGACTCTCCATCAGAGCCTGATCACTCCGCTCCCCAGCAGAGCCTGTTCAAACCACTCGCCAGCAGAGCCTGTAGACACGGCTCCCCAGCACCACAGCCCAACACACCGGGCTCCCCAGCCCAGCTCAACAGGCTCCCCAGCACAGCACACGGGGCCCCCCAGCACCACAGCCCGCCTGACTCTCCATCAGAGCCTGTTCAACCCTCTCCCCATCAGAGCCTGTCCACACGGCTTCCCAACACCACAGCCCAGCACACTGGGCTCCGAGGCCCAGCTCACTGGGCTCCCGATCACAGCAC
>JAMOIN010000122.1:0-46894 GCA_024666655.1 Dascyllus trimaculatus | reverse complement strand
AGTGCCTAGTACACCTGAGAAAGGCCTCACAGAGCAGGCCAAGAGCTCCATCGGAGCCCTAGCAAAGGAAAAGTCTCATGGTGGGTTACAAATGGGTTTTTATTCTCAGATGATTAAGGCATCTTTATCAAATGTATCCCCAGTAAACTGCTTTGTGTTTGTTAGTGGTAAAAGCTGCCGCATTGATGCATCAGCCTGTTGAAGAGGGCACAGAGGTGAGGCCCACTGTGGAGGAGGGACCCCTAACAGAGCAGCAGCTGGGCCTCCGACAGGCAGAGGAGCGCCTCTACAGAGACTACATCCACCGACTGTTGAAAGTAAGAAAACCGTTCATTTCTTCCTGATGTGTAGAATTGTTTGTGACTGAATGTCTGTCAGACAACCTTAGATCTCATTAATTTGCACACCTATTTAGACCTATGAGGTAAACGGTGACCTTTCCTGAACATTCACTGTCATAGTTTATTTTGAGATGGTTTCATTTTGGTGTGCTGTTGTGATTTCTCAACAAAGCGGTCAGGGATAGAAAGAAAATTAAGCGGACAAACTATTGATAATCTATTGATTTTTTAAAGTTACTTATTAGTAAAACATGCCCAGCTAGTTTCAGCCTCTCCATTGTGTCTTTTTCGACTTTAGATTCTTGTAAGTTGAACATACTCTTGGAGTTTTGAAGTGTTGATCAGACTGTTGTCTGTTCACGACTGTTGAAGATGTCATCACACGCTTTGGGAAAGTATCATGCTATTGATTAGGCTGAACAATTAATCTATAAATAAAGATAATAAAATAATTGTCAGTTGCTGGTTTTGAAAGGGTGAGTAAACGTCTGCAGTCCATCTGCTAATTTAGAACACCATTAGTGTTGTCATTCTTTGAGGAGCATAACCTCTGAATGCAGTTTTTCCTATTCTGTATTCATAAATGGAATATAAAAGGTAATGCATTCTTGTGAATGACACTGTTATCCCATGTTTCTCAGTCTTAAAAGTAATAAGTGACATGGCGGCTTATTAAAGATAGCATTTTAGACAGCCAATATAAAAAAGACAATGTTGTTCCCTTCGAGCGGTAAGTGATGGCCATAGACGTTCTCAAACTGTCACCTGTTATTAGTCTAAGAACTGTATTTGTCAGTATTAAGGAGGTTAAGGGTATGGACAACAGCATCCATGTAAGCTGCACACCTGAGTAGTTGAGCACAGATCAAACTGTTGCCCATATAATCGGCAATCTACTGCTAAAAGAGAGGCGGTGCGTATTTCTGAAAAGGAAAACCTAACTTAGTTGTAATAATCAGATTTAATAGAGAACTTTTCGTCTAACCAGATACCCAGTTATTTATAACATGTGACTTTTTCATTTTGAATTATGGTGCTAATAGTACAACTTGGAGGATTTTTCATTTTGAATGTGGTAAAGATCATGTAATTAGTCTTATCTGGATTTAATAGTAGCTTCATGGTAATCAAGGCCTTTTGAATAACCAAGAAAATCTTTAAAGAAAGCTCTGTAGGCTGTGAGCTCTGAGCGCTCATGGGCCAGAACGTCAACATGCTGACAGGGGTTGTACCTGGTGTGATCCCATTGCAAGATATTCCCCATTAAGATTCTCTTTTGAACAAAGTCATTTAATCTTTTTACAGAAAAATCCAACCTCAGCTGGAGGGATCTTTACACCTCTGTCTCGTTAATTGTATCAAGTGATCAAGGGCATACTGAGATTACACCAGATCACGGTCTTGTTTGCCATAAAGCTTGAAAAACTGTGAGTAAACATAAACTGATTGCTTTTTCCTCTCACTTTTTATTTTCACAGCAGTCACCTGAGTATCCAAACTACCAGTACTTATGCAAGCTCTGTTCTGTGCACATCGAGAACATTCAAGGAGCACACAAACACATAAAGGAAAAGAGACACAAGAAGAACATAATGGTATGGAAAGTTTAAGTCGTCCACAACTTGCTTTGTTAGTGCTCTCCTGAATAGCCTTGAAGTAACGGTTTTCACTTATTAGTTTACACACTGTGGTTGTGCTGTAATAGGAGAAACAGGAGGAAAATGAACTGCGTGCCCTGCCCCCGCCCTCTGCTGCCCAGCTGAGATCCGTGGATGCGGCCGTTGTAGAAACAGCCAAGCAACATGGGATCTCAGAAGAGGACTTTGAGGTTCGAAAGGCTATGGTCATCAGGATGGAGGGGATCATAAAGAGGCATCTCTCAGGTTGTATGCTGTGATGTCACTCACTGTTTCCATTGTGTAGGATCCAGGTAGTAGTCCAGGAGTAGTTGCTGAACGTAACTCAGTTCAATAAGCACATAGTTAGATTATGTGACAGATTTTGCATTGTTGATTTCAATGTTTGAGAGGAGAAGACTGCAACTTGATGAGAACATTGACAGGAAAGAAAGCAATTTGCTCTCTAAGTTTAACCAATCTACAACAAGCACCGCACAGCAGTTTTGCAGGGCTACTTGGAAGTACTGACCACAGAGGAGGTACTTTTTCCCTCCCTAAAACCAGCCCTGAAAGAGTGTCTAGAGAGACAGTTCTTGTGGTCGGCACAAGGTTTAGGCTGCCCACAAGTTCCTTCAGTGGAACTGACTTATTGCTTTCACCGAGTAGTGTAAAAAGAGGCAATGTCTTGAAAATCATTTCAAGTCCTGTAGAAATAGATCCTTGTTGACCTTCAGGTTATAGTGCCCTTCTTCATTTACTAGGAGCAGCTGGTCACAAGTTGGCAGTCTAAGTGTGAAATATTCTGCTTTTCTGCTTATATATGTCTTCTAATGTCTTTTCTTTAATTTTCCAGCTTGTTCCCTTCGTCTCTATGGTTCGTGTCTTACCCGCTTTGCCTTCAAGACAAGTGATATCAACATTGACGTCACCTACCCTTCCTCAGTAAGTCTGCTTCAGCTGTTTCACAAACGTGCAATGTATTTACTGTACTAACATACGAGGACATTGTAAATCAGCAGTATTTGTTTTTCATAGATGTTAATCTCAGTTTTGTTTTTCTTTTCAGATGACACAACCTGAAGTCCTGATTCAAGTGCTGGAAATCCTCAAAAACAGCTGTAAGTTTTGCTTAGTTCATTAACAGTGTTAACTAAATGTGAATGATGTTTAATTAATTGTTGATTAATTGTTAATAGGTTGCATAAACTTGCAGATTTGACTTAGCAGAACTCCGCCTCATTGCTTTTCTTATCTGCATTTTTCTTGAATTTGGATAAAATGTGCCTCTAAGGAACTCATAAAAACATAAAGCTATTGCTGTTTTGTCATCTAAAGGCCCTGCCATAAATTTGTGTTTCTGCCATTTCCTTCAAGGTCAGTTACTGTGTCTATTCTGTTTTCTCTTTAGCTGAATTTTCTGAGGTTGAGTCAGATTTTCATGCCAAAGTTCCTGCTGTGTTCTGTCGGGATGTGAGCAGGTAAGAGCTACTGACCTGTACTGTTTGGATGCATGTTTAGTTGTTCATTTTTACATCTCTGATTTGTTTCTTCATGCTTTACACTTGGAATATGTTCACAACAAATATGCGCTACCTTATGTGTGAGCTTGCCCATCAGTGAGTGTTTCTTTTAGCGAAGTATTGTACAGAATGTCACGTTAAAAGGTTAGTTGTTGTCAATACAACAGATAATTGTCAGTACATCCAGTGGTACACAACAAAAAGGAATTGTTTATCGTTAAATTGGTGAACATAATTTCCAAAGTCTAAACGGGCCTCATGTTGCTGCCTACTGTCTAACTGTATCCATGGCAACATTAAATGTCCTGCTTCCTGTTAAACCTTATATTGAGTCTCGTAAGTGAAGACTTTTATTGTGCCATTTGCCAAAAAACTTAGTTGAAATAAAACATTCATGTCCAAAGTCATATTCCATACATTGTTAGGTAGTGCCATCGTCTCCTCGTATTTTCTCCAAGCTTATCGAGTGCAACACGTACAAAAACAAGTCTAGTTGCTGCTCCTTGAACTGCACACTGCAGGCAGGTGATTCTCTGCAGTTCCAACGCTAATTTACAGTCACACTCCAATTTTGGTGCCACACAACAATGTCCTCTAATGAAAGAACAATGCATCTCATATCAAGGCTGCATTCTAGTGTGTGTTTTTATCTGTTCATTAATTAATTTATTTTTTAACATACCACAGTTTTTCAGATAATGAGCTCTGGGGACCATAAAAGACACTGTGGTTCCATGTCAATTCAAGAATTTGATCCAGCTTTTTGGTGTTGTCTTTGCACACTTCTCTTTTTGCACAGTGGCCTGATGTGCAAAGTGAGCGCAGGTAATGATGTTGCTTGTCTCACCACCAATCACCTGGCAGCCCTGGCTAAACTGGAGCCCAGACTGGTTCCCCTGGTGCTGGCCTTCCGCTACTGGGCAAGGGTAAGGCTGTGACTTGCGCTGAGACATCAGCTGAAATGAGAAATGATTACCAGCCGCCTGCAGGCTTCAGTGTGTTTAGTTGTTTTAAGGTGGTGCTAATCCTGATACTCCTTTTTAAATTCAAAAGCAGGTTTGTCAAAATTTTCGAGAATAAAAGTGCACATTGCTTAAGTCTTGTAAACGAGTCAAGAATCACAAGATAACAAGTATTAGTATGTTTACTGACACATATTATTCACTATTTCCACAGTTTAAATATAATGTCCTGGTCCTGGACACATGGCATTTTGATGCTGGTACACCAAAATTAAATGCCTTGTGATCCGGCTTGCTTATTAATTGATTGTTTATTCAAGTATTTGAAATACACTACATAAACTAAATGCACACTATATGCCACAATGCCACAACCAATAATTTGTTCTGTACAAGCTATCTAGACTATAATGAACGTGGAGTTTATATTTAAGCAGGTTGATTTCAGTTTCCATTTTTACAAGCTAAAATATCACCCAAAAGCAACTTTAATACTTGAATGTTTTTCTCCACAGCTTTGCCACATTGACTGCCAGGCTGAAGGTGGCATCCCCTCGTATTCCTTCGCCCTCATGGTCATCTTCTTCCTTCAGCAGAGAAAAGAGCCCATCCTTCCTGTCTACCTTGGCCGTTGGGTAGGTGAACTGTCATCAAAAATGTGTCACTCTGAGTATTATCTCCTCACCAGTTGGAAAGGGAGATGGGAACTGCCATTTATCAAAGATCATAGACGGGCATAAACCAGGAGTATTAATGTTTGGGTTCTCCTTTGTCGTTTTTTTAAACAAATGAAGTAGAGGGACATGTTGTGAACCAACTTTTTATGGTTGTTACGGTTGTTAAAATAACCACACATATCAGCTGTATGTTTGAACCTTTGTCAGACTCTAAGATTCAGTTACCCTCAGATAAATACATAACTGAGCAATGAAAATGTCTTCTACAACTAACAAAACTATTGCTCATTTATAATACCATGTTTCTGGCAGTTTACACAATTCATTGTGAGTTCATTGTGAATTTGAAATGGTTAGTAGGGGGTGATAAAATGTATAAAAATCTAAGTTTTACTTGTCTTTGCCCCCTGCCTGCTCTCTCTTTTGATATTAAAATGGGGAAACAGACTGAACGTTTTAGAAACTACAATTAAAACTGTAAGTGTCAGTCCTTTGACTGTCATGTAGACAGTGTCTGGGTCTGGCCTTGTAAAGTAATACACAAGGTGACCCACATTCTTTGTCTGTGACTAGTGTCATGTTATGTGAAAAAGACCTCTACATGGCGTGGGGCTGTGTTGGGGAAACGTGGAAACACAAGCTGTTGCTGTAAAATTGTATCTGTCTAATTGGGAGCAGACAAATTAACTCAGAAAAACACACCCCAGAATATCCATGCACTGCTGTTCATATGATCTCTTTGGATTTTTTTTAGCGCTGTGCTGCATATATTTGCATAATAATGAGGAAAACCAATTTCATGCTGCTATAAATCATTAATATCTTTAAAATGTAAAATTTATATTCAAAGTTGCTCAGACAAAAGATAATATGACCCATTTAACTAAGACTGCATTTATCATTTCTGGCATCAATGTTAAGGCAGAGCATTTTAGTGCTAAAGGAAGAACTCCTCTGTAATGTTATTTATTTATTTTTTTCTTGAATGCCATTTTTTGCCTCAAGGGACTCACTTGGGTACAAATATGAGATGACACAGGGTGAATAATAGGAAGGATTTCACAAAGGTTGTCAGTTTCTTTGTACTTGTGCAAAGTGTAAAAAAACAGTCCTGGAGGCTGTAATGTCGCAGAATAAGTCAAGTGTGATGAGAACACCTTTGAATACCTGAGTACTACCTGTGTGAGCGATGTATCTACTTATGTGCTGTTTTGTGAAGGTAGTTTCTTTTTAACAGGCAGACATGGCCTGTCCCATTTTGAAGGTTTTACCCAAATTTAGAGGACACAGTTACTGTGTTTTTTTCCATTTGTAATTATCCCATAAACTACCATCTGTTGGCAAATTGTTAAATGCGGTGCCCAGGCAACCTTGATCAATGTGTGTCATCAGGATAGGAAGTTTATGTGGCTCTACTGTATCTACGGCATGTTTGCATTCAGGGGATTCATTTATCGCTGGTTTATAATTGGATGAACCAGATCAATTTCAAACTCCCTACCGCAGCAACAATAAATGATGGAGTCGGACATAAATCGTTTGTTAAAGATGGGTACCCTGTATTTGCAAAGTTGTTGGACGAGGAAGCTAAGCTGTCTGAAGAAACTGAACAGTCACATCTTTGCCTACTGCTAGTTTTCCTCTCTATCATGTTTTGCTGCATTTTACTCTTTCAGATTGAAGGCTTTGATGTGAAACGTGTAGACGAATATCACCTGACTGGAATTGCGTCGGACTCGTTTGTCCGATGGGAGCACAGACCTCCAAGCTCCACGGAGAACCGAAACGAGGCCAGAGGAGAAGGCAGACCCAAACCGGAGCAGAATAAGCCTGATGACACTCACTATTCAGAAGGATTGGTGAGTTGTATTTCAGCACACAGTCAAATTGTAAAACAAATTATGGGAGGCAGTGTTGACATTGTGGGCTTTGCCACCATCGCTTTAGCAAACCTCTGTTATTTTCCCATGCAGACCCACCTGACCTTGGACCTCGGTAAAGATGTGTCCCTGGGCCAGCTGTGGTTGGAACTCTTGCGTTTCTACACATTAGAGTTTGCTCTTGAAGAGTACATCATTAGCATCCGCTTAAAGGAGCTCCTCTCTAGAGAAGTGAAGAACTGGCCTCGTCGCAGGCTGGCTATTGAAGGTAGGAGTGCACCCTATTTGAAAACTCATCTTACAAACGGAGTTCTCTCTCTCACCAGTTCACATTGTGTGTCTTTTTGTAATTTTTCTAGATCCTTTTGCCTTGAAGAGAAATGTTGCACGGAGCTTGAATAGCCAAATGGTGTTTGAGTACATCCAGGAGCGTTTCCGTACGGCTTACAAATACTTTGCCTGCCCCCAGAAAAGGGGCTCTGGACAACATCAGAGAAAGAAGAAAGCAGGGGGACAGGGTGCAAAGTCAGAAAGGGCTGAGAAGAAAGAAAGTGCATCTGTGAACAAGGAAGAGCGTGATGGCACAGGTGAAAGCAGTCAGGGTGCTCAGAGGGGACGCCATGGATTTAAGCAGAACGAGGAGTGTGACAGCGATGATGAAGATGGCTCAGATCCGTCCAGAAAAAGGGAGGAGAAGACTTTAGATGCCACCTTCATGGACATGGTTCTCAAAGAGGGGAACAAACCTTCCTTCTCCCCTAATGGCCTGCTGGACAGTGACAAGGAAGGGGAGGAAGAGGAGGAAGAAGAGGAGGATGAGCATGAGGAGGAAGAAGAAGCCAGCATTTCAGAGAAGGATGGGCCTGTTACATCAGATGATTTGCACTATGTGTTTGATAAGATGATTTTCACTGGTGGGAAGGTAATTATAATGAACACCATTCACCTACTATATATTTGTTGTAATTAGTAGCACAGTCAGCTAAACATATTAAATCTTGTATGTGATCATTTTATATAGCTTCCAAGCTTTGTAATAGACCTGTGTGGACAAAACAAAGAATACATTGTTGATGCTTTTCCTATGTTACGGCTGTAAAAGCAGAAAAGCTCATTTCACCTGTCGGTACTGATCGATGCATGTCGTTTTCGTGAGGTGTTTAAACTTAGGAAGGGCTTTTGTTAATGCATGATGAGAGTCCAGTTTTTGAGTGTTGAATCACGATACTTTGGCTTTAGTGCTTGGTAGATAGCATAATGTAACTATTAAGGTATCTTATTTTTCAGTTTTGCAATGTGGGACAGTGTGCCACAGAACTTTTGAGGCACAGTGATGTCCTGTAATCAGTGAAGGACTGTTCCAACAAAGACTGTCATGTCTAATATGTCTTTTATTACATGGACTTTTTTTGTTCCAGCCTCCAACTGTTGTGTGCAGCATCTGCAAACGAGATGGTCACCTGAAGGACGAGTGTCCTGAAGACTTTAAGAAGATTGAGCTGAAGCCTCTGCCTCCTATGAACGAACGCTTCCGAGACATTCTCGATGGGCTCTGCAGATTGTGCTACTGTATGTAGTCAGTAACGCAGCACTGACTTTTTTCTCCCTTTGTTTTTTTTGTGGTGGGGTGCTTTAATTGCACTGAAACATTTAGCTTGAGTAAAACAAAAAAGTTATTCGTTCTATTGTTTATTTGACAAAAAGTACTGATGATGACCAACAACAGTAACAAATTCTCACATTGTTAAACCTGAAAACTATGTAATGTGAGGAATTTGATTGAGAAACGACTTAAATGATTAAGGCATCATTAATAGCTCCTGATTATTTATTTTGCTTGACTAATCAATGAATGGACCGATCGTTGCAGCTTCCTGTGACTGTGTGTTCTGCTATTTGTAGATGAGTTGTCACCTACACATGCTGAGCAGCAGAAGAGGGAGCAGATCCTCGCAAGCCTGGAGAGGTTTATAAGGAAGGAGTACAATGGTGAGCTTTAGAATTTTTGGCTCCTCCAAAAATTATTACTGCTGGTGGCAGAACAAAAACATTTTTAAATCACTTTTGGTGTCATTTACGCAGCTATAGAAAACATTTCAACTTCAATGTAAGTGGACGTATCATGCTTACTCACCCCTAAAGGAACATTCAGAGCCTGGGAAATCCCTCCTCAGATATTCCCTCCTGTTATCTTGTGTTAATTTGTTGTTCACTGGGTATTGTTTGACAGCATTTGCATATGGATATAGATAGACATTTATATTTCTCCCATTATTGTATCCACAGATAAGGCTCAGCTTTGCTTGTTTGGATCTTCCAAAAACGGTTTTGGCTTCCGTGACAGTGACCTTGACATCTGCATGACTTTGGAGGGTCATGAGACTGCAGAGGTTGGCAGATAAGACACACACACAGTGATTTGATGTGTATATATGTACATGTATGTTTATACTTCTGCTTCTCATGTACATTCTTATCCGTCTGAACAGAAACTGAACTGCAAAGAGATCATTGAAGGCCTTGCAAAAGTGCTAAAGAAGCATACAGGTGAGTTAAGGTTTTACTGTCTCTTTAAAACTTACTGATACTTGTGTATGTCCAGGACTCGTTGTGATCTCCCATTTTTCCATCATCACAGGTTTGAGGAACATCTTGCCTATCACCACAGCTAAAGTGCCTATTGTGAAGTTTGAACACAGACAGAGTGGTCTGGAGGGGGATATTAGCCTTTATAACACTCTGGTGAGTGGACAAGGTCCTTATATCAGATCTGTCATCCAATGATATCTAAAGTGCTGAGACATGCCTTCGTTTAGTGAGTAGATTGTTGTGAATTTATTTGGATGGATGAATCTTTGTAGGCGCAACACAACACCAGAATGCTGGCAACGTATGCAGCTCTGGATCCACGTGTGCAATTCCTGGGATATACAATGAAGGTCTTTGCAAAGGTATGTAAAAGTTGGTAAGCAGAGACAGTAAACCCTGACTGAATTCTTTTGTACAGTTTATGTTGCAGTTTTCTGTTTTTTTGTACATCTGACTGAATTTAATAGACATTTTCCTGTGCTCTCCAGAAATATACAGACAACTACGCCATTCTCAAAAAACATTTTGATATCCTATCCAACAGGGTTGCACCAACTATTAGCAAAATCATTTTTAAACCTGTTTTATTTTAATTTTTTTAGTGTGTTTGTTTGAATGTCAAAATATTATGCATTTACAGAAATTATCGTGAATATTGCAACATTTTGGGGGCAAAATAAGAGGGTAAATTTTCATATAAAGTAGACTCATTACACATAAAAAGGAATAATTTAAGCCTTTCTCTGATTTAATTGTGATGGTTATGGCTTATAGCTCATAAAAATCAGAAGTCTAGTATCTCCAATTACATTTTTTAAAAGTACATTCATTTATGCACTTAAAACTTGGTTGGGGCTCTTTTACCACAAATTATTATTTTTATTTTTAGACACAGTGTCATTTTCTGGTTGCTTCAGTCAGTTGTACAACAGTTACATTGATACTTAACAGTTTTCTATATTTAGTACCACCATGTTTGCGATTGTATGGCTAAAACATTTTAGTATAACAGCATGCCAGATCTCAACTTAAACCCCACATTAATGTTACAGAGAGGGGTGGGGATGGAAGACTCACTGTGTTCCTCTGTAATTCGTTATCATTCTAAACACCATTTAAACTAGTTGGAAAGTAATAGATAACGGACATGGACATTCAGCAGGACAAAGCCCAGAGAGGAAGACAAAAGTCTCCACAAGTGAGGCAGGAGAGTTGTAGAGTGAGACAAAGATACTGCATGAGGTGTAACTGAGTCAACAGTTATACTGCTTCTCAGAGGCGTACCTTAGTAAAACAGTAACAAACAGACATACTGATATCAGTCAGTGTGACTCAAATTAAAGGAGGATGTCATTATTTCAGATGTCCGTTATTCATAAGTCTTCTCAGAAATCATAAAAAGATTTCTGAGAGGACTTATGAAGGCACTTAAGAACTTGGCTCAGAATGATGACATATTGAAGTGTTCTTCAGTACTCAAGTAATCAAGTGAAAGTGGTTGGTGCATCAGTGGAAACTTTGCAACCAGGAACTGCTAATACTGCTACAGTAATTTGCCACATATGAAGAAATTTTAGATTTAAGAAGAGTTTCAAAAGAAAATACCCCACCACCCCTAGAGGAAGAAATCCCGTCTTTATGGGGCTTGTGCCACCAGTTAGACCTGCTTAAGACCAATTCATGGTTTGGTTGCCTGAAGGAGACTTTTAAATCAGATAGTGGACATGGGCATGGTTTTGTTTATGCAGAGGTAGGGGTTGGCCTGCTACGCCAGTGGTCGCATGACCCTGCATATTGAAGACAAAAAAACCTGTAGATGTTAAGATGTTAAGGCTTTTACTTTGCACTTTTAATAAGATATAGGAGCTTGGGCTGCCCAATCTGTACAGATTAGGCTGTAGCACTGTAATTGGTCATGGCACAGCAACTGTGGAGGATTTACAACTTTCTTCTGTGTTTGGACTGTTAATGGAAATCAGAATTGAGCACCTCAAAAGTCTGGGTGCCACTGCTTCAATTACAGCTCTTTTAAGATCAATTCTAAAGGTATGGATGACCCAAAATCTCCTCATACAGTCTCTACTTATGGCAATCATTTGTTAAAAGCAACATTTGTTTTCCTGGAGTGTGTGCAGTCACCATGCATGCAATATAGAAAATCTGCCCTGTCCCAAATTTTGGGCTGTGTGCTGACAGCAGAGGGATCCATGTGGAACCCTTGCAGACTTGGGTGGATGACAAATTTTACACCACATCTACATGTCTACACGTCTCCACATAGACGTGTGGATGTGGAAAGTTGGGCTTGACTGATATCTGCAGTACTAAGATCTCTACCTGTAGCTAACCTTCCTTTTTGCTTACAGCGCTGCGACATTGGGGATGCATCCAGAGGAAGCCTCTCATCTTATGCTTACATCCTGATGGTGCTTTACTTCCTTCAGCAGAGGCAGCCACCAGTGATACCTGTCCTGCAGGAGGTACCTACTACTGTTTAATGACAGAGTCAAGAGTTATGGTTCAAGCATAAAGGTGTTGTTTAGTCTTCAGTGAAATCAAATGTAAGCTCTGTATTATGTCTTTTTAGATCTTTGATGGGAAGACTGTTCCCCAGCGGATGGTCGATGGCTGGAATGCTTTCTTTTTTGATAACCTTGAAGATCTGGTGAGTTAAATTTAAATTACTTTACAGAAACTCAGACTGCCACTTATTGGGGTCAGTAATTTGGCTGCTATTTCTACTCTCACTTCCTTTCTTCTATTTCAGATTAAAGTAGATTTGTTGTTTGTATCTTCTGTCCAAACAGCGCCAGCGCCTCTTAGAGCAACAGCCGAACACAGAGTCAGTAGGAGAGCTGTGGTTGGGACTCCTACGCTTTTACACTGAAGAGTTTGATTTCAAAGAGCATGTCATCAGCATCCGCCAAAGGAAACGCCTCACCACCTTTGAAAAACAGTGGACCAGCAAATGCATTGCTATTGAAGGTACTCCCACGTCTCTGCTTGTCCCCATGCCTTTATCTGCTTCTCCAAGTTACAGCCAGGGTCTTACTTTCTGCTCACTCGTGTTCTTTTTCTTAGATCCCTTTGATTTGAATCATAACCTCGGTGCTGGAGTTTCTCGTAAAAGTAAGTGCTTTTGTGTACCTTTTAATTTTTCTAAAGTCATAGTCCGTGATGTAGACAGTGTTAGCAGTTAGCATTTATACAAACATCAGTTGTAGTTCTTTTTAATGAAGAAAACAATTCTGTTGTCAAATGTCATTTATTGAAAACTTCATACCTCCAGAGGCTTCTGCTGCTGCTGTTTTTGTTATAGTTATTGACTGAAATGAAAATAGGGTGTGAACCAGACGTATCAGCGACCATATTTGTTACATGTTTGGGATATTGATGGAATCTGACTTCACTTGTGCATTGTTCACTCTAGCCTAATGCATACACATATAGTGTATGATGTAATACACATACTTACAGAATTTCATTCACATTAATTGACTGGTCCTGAGGATTAGACTATCTGATTTTTTTTTTCTCTTAGTGAATTGATTTTAAGTTCATGCAAGCTTTGTCACAACTTTAGATTTTTTATCCCTTGGTCTTTCTTGATACTTGTTTGTAAAACTGTGAAATGTTCCATCAGTGATACTACATCTTCTTCCTCCTCCAGTGACAAACTTCATCATGAAGGCCTTTATAAATGGGAGAAAGTTGTTTGGAACTCCTTTCTATCCTGTCCCTGGCACTGAAGTGGTGAGTCATGCATAACTTGGCTTTTATCCTTAGAATATGAACACTGTCTGCTGTACAAAGAAAACGGTTACTTGTTTAAAATTTGTTTTGCTCTGCTGCAGGACTACTTCTTTGACTCAAAGGTGCTGACAGACGGCGAGCTGGCGCCTAATGACAGGTGCTGTAGGATCTGCGGGAAGATCGGACATTACATGAAGGACTGTCCAAAGAGACGCAGGTTGTCCTTTTTTCGTTCATAGAAATAGTCTCTGGTAGAATTCAAAGAAAACTACTAAGAAGTTATAAATATGCTACAGAATCATGTGATCATATTTAAAGCATCACTGTCCACAATACTGCTGTGTAATACATCCAACATGTTTGGGAGGAATACCCTTTTAATGAAATTTCCCAAAGAAAGGACTAGTAAGGAAATGGCCGGTTTTCTCTTTTACTATTTGTATGTGGTTATAGTACACTGCACTACTGTAGCTTCCCAGTTAGACACTCTAACAAGTGAGTGTTGTCACTTCCATCCGACATTAGCTGTTAACAGTTTGTGGTGGTAATAACTTTTTAAAATAGACACATAAAAAAGTCTGATTAATGGTACAATACCTAGAGAAAAGTAGAAAAGGAATGTACAACTGTCTCACAACAATGTGGGAACAAAGAGCAGTGATGGTGTACAAAGACAGATGAGCAGCAGAAAAGACAATACTTCAGAAACCGGTGGACCAGCGACTACTAGATAACTGTTATTCTACAAGCTCCAGCTGATGTAGCACAGATAAAGGTAGGCTAACATATTTAGGTTGAGCTGTTAGGTGTTACTTGGTAGACATACTTTTTTGTATGATTACATTTTTATGGCATAGATGACAGTGATTTCAGGCTAATGCTTGCTAAAGCCAGTGTTTTGACCCAGAATTGCATGGCCTTACAGTAATTACATTACTTCAGAGTTGCAGTAGAGTATTTCCTTCTAACATGAAAATTCCTAAGGTTCAAGCCTTTTATTTTTTTCAGTTCTTCGTCCATTTATTTTTGTTGACAGGCTCAATTCTCCTGGCATGAAGCACATCAGTGTTGCACACCCTTCTGAGGAGATGCTCTACCGTTCTGACATTTCTGGGATATCTATAAATGTCATCTCCTCATCACCTTTTGTACTCACACAGCCCCATCTCATCACACTCCTGCTTTTGTGCTTCACTGTTAGAATTAAGCTTTCACTGTGGTCGTCCTGGCCAGTTTAACACCAAACATGATTCACCCCATCTAAGCCAAACTAATTTATCTTGCAGCATTGTGCCAAACACCAAGCAAGGGCTATCTTCTTTAATATAGAGATTGACGTTATGCACTGTCCTTTACACTGTCTGAGCGGTCACTGAAACTCTGATTTTCATTGATAACCTCTGTCTGAAGCACCTGCTCATCTGTTTCACAGCACTAGATTGTGAAAGTAGCATACTGTCTGGGGTGTCATGGGGATGGTGGGACGGCCACAGCAATTTTACTTAGTTGTACTATGGCTTCTCTGGTGATTATTTTCCATGTGAAGACACAATGTACACATGCAGATAGACAAAGCTCTTAAATCCTAAACTGAGAAAGTTCTGGTTCCCTTACTTGTGTGTCAGTGATCATAGGTGTGTACCTTTTACACACCTGTGATCACATACCAACTATTAGCATGGTATGCTGTTCTACTTCTCTCCCATGTTTTCAATTTAGTCTTTCTAAAATATTCTTTTTTGCCAGGATGAAGAAGAAGGAAAATGACAAAGATGAGGACATCAAAGAGGAGGAGCGGGAGCCAAAGGACAGACGTTGTTTCCAGTGTGGGGACATGGGCCATGTACGGAGGGACTGTCCCGAGTACCGCCACCTCAAACAGAGGACCCCCGGGGCACCAGGTAAGCAAAAAGTTTATTGAAGAGGTCAAACTTTACAGCTAAAACTGGCAAAATTGGCAAAACCAATGGAGTTAATTTTTCAACAGTAAAATTTGTTTTCTGGTACATTTCTTTGTCTCAACTGACATTCAACTTAAAACTTTGTCAAAAAATGTCAAATAAGCTTTGATTTGCAAATACAAAATAAGACAACCCTAATATTCTCAGCAGGTGAGGGTCAGAATAAAACAGATATTAAAAAAAACTTAAATGCATTCTCATTCTTCCACAGCTCCTCACATGGTACGAACTATAGTGAACTCCCAGTCCATCCCCATTCCCCAGGCAGCTGCAGACTGTCCTGGAAGGACCAGACAGCCTTCTGAATGTGTAAGTACAATGGCTAGACATCATCAGTCATTTCCCCTATAATACAAAATACATGTAAAAGATCATTTGCTTCTATTTGTTCAGGTGTTTAGATAACTCTTCAGATTTGTGTCTACCATCCCAGTACAAGGGGGGTGAATGGACATTTGTTTACTGGGATTATTTTAAACAGGAGCACGTCTTCACAGAAACACTGTCATTACTCCTCCTTAGGACTGGTTTTCCATAGTTCTGATGAAGAAGCTCATTTGTAATGGTTTTATTATTGCTGTTAATTCTCAGACCTTCATTATTTAATCTAATTAAGGTCTCAAAGAGAATAGAATAGAGTTAGTCCTGTCAGCAGACTTTTTGGTTGACAGGATGTTTTGTCATAAGGGTCCTTGATAGGCCCTATAAAACTAATTCACAATCCCACCTTGAAATTTCAGCTATTCTAATTTTTGTCTCTCTTCTTCTCAATAGTCCGATAGTCGGCAGACTCCACCCTACTCCCCACAGCCCACTGCTGTTCCCCAGAGTTCCTCCCAGTCCTCCAGTTCCCCTCAGCCCTCCCACAGTAAGACCGGTTCTGCTGGTCCCCAGAAGCAGCCTGCTCACCCCCAGGTCCCGTTGTCTCTCTTTAGTTTTCCAACCTCCCATCCAGGCCAGTATCATCCAGGAGCGCTCACTGCACTGGGACTTCTTCCCTCCCACCAGCATCAGTCTCACCAGTCCCAGGGGCAGCCTCATCACCCAGTCCACATCCCCTCCACCTCCTGGCCCATCCATGGACCTGTCCTTACTACGTCCTCTCCCACTGCCCCATCCCCGCCTGGCTTGAAATTTGCTTTGCGTTCACCATCGGGGAATGGGAGTCCCACAGGCTCAGGGGGCAACCCCAGCCCCATGAATCTGAACGATCCCAGCATCATCTTCGCCCAGCCAGCAGGGAGACAGCTGGGCATCAGTGGGCCAGGACGGGAAGGGCACTGGCACAACCACTTGGCACAACCTGGGTCACTCTTGGGCAATGGCACTGTAGTCAAGCCAGGTATTCACTGGGTGAACTTTGGTGGCACGTGTGTCTGTGTGTGATTCTATATGTGTCTTTCCGTATCTTACAGAGCAACTACACACTGGTTCCACTTGTTTGAGGTAGTAATATATGTGTATACTAATGGTTTTGGAACATCAGATGACTCTGGTTCTGGTTCCAGGTTATAGTGCACATTAAATCTTTTTCCAGACAAAACCAAGCATGTCATCCAAAAATGAAACTTTGAAGTTTGAAGAATTTGATTTCTCAACCACTCTTGCCAGTCATGCAGTGGATTATCCATTTTATTCACAGTCTCCTTGGATGCAAATGTTGCCCCACAAAAAAATCTAGCTGTCACTATTTCGAGTGAAAACCGAAGCTGCATCCTTTGCTTAGTCTTGCCCATGAAGACTGGGATTACTTTAAAGAAGTACAAACAAACCAGAGGGTTTTGCCCTTTAGCAGAACGATAGTGTGGTGCAGCCGGACCATTATGTGCTACAGAGTGTGCTGACAAAGCGAGACTAATACTAATATATCAGTAACCCTTTTTGAATCACAGAAGATGGGTTGCTGATTGACAAAACTCAACTAAAGTTTTACAACTAGATTTTTTTCAGACTTCAGATTTTATCAGTCACCTAATGTGTGTTTTCTCCTGTCTCTACAGACTCAGGTCACCCGGCCCAGTTTGTAGGTGTGAGCCAAGGCTCTCGGTTATGGGAGCACAATAAACCACCCCAGTACACCCTGTCTCCATCTTGGCCCTATAGGATGCCCCAGAACTTCATTCAGCAGGGCAACGGAGGCTACCAGCCAGGAAAACCATTTGTGGCCCAAGGTCAGACATGATAAAGAGGGTTTTTAATTACTATGGATTGGTTAAGTTGTCCTTTTGAACTTACTGACTTTGTTTTCTTTGTTTTCTCCTTCTTTAGGTTCTGTGGTTCATCCGAATCCCAGTTTCCCACTGGTCCCACATGTCCGGCATCAAGTCAACCTGAATTTCATCCAGCAGAAGAAGTAAACATGCTTCTCCTTTTTAATTAGGTTTACGGTCAGTAAAATAACAAAGTAAAACTATGTACTCTGCGCATCATTTGATCACGAGAAAATTTTTAAAATGAATTTTATCATTTTTGTACAGTTTTTATGTTTTATTTTTTGTCTCATTACATTGATTTGTGATACAAATGTCAAATATTTTAATACCCCCATTTTTGAGGGGGTCCAAAAAGTGTTTTTATTTTATGTGTAAAGTAAGGAGGAAAAATGTAAACCTTTATTTTTATTAGCTGTATTCATACTTTGCTTGCCACAAAATGAAGGCTTTGAATAGATGTTTGTTTTAAAAACAATCTAATGTGTCACCCTAAGTATGTAGTGCCAAAAGCAGGGATAGCAAGAAAGGGGAAAAAATCTCAACTATAAAAAAGGCTACAAAAAATAAAGAAAAAAACAAACAACTTGTCTGTGTCATGTGAGTTAATCCCTTTAATGAATGGTCCTGGACACCATGCAGTTATATATGCAGTAATATATATAACTGCATTAGGCCACCTGGAAGTATGTAGCAACATTCTGTTACTACTCCAACTATTAGCATGGTATGCTGTTTTGTTTCACTTCATCTCCTTTGTGGTAGCCACTGTCTTTGCTTAGCAGTAGATGTTTTTCGTAGAGTTTGTTGCTTGAACCAAAGAGAAATTGACATATCTGATCTGCAGGTGTCCATTTCAGTCAACACAGAGGCTGCTTTAGTGGTTTGTAATTGAATGGCTGCATTAAAATAGCTGGATATACTAGCAATGTGTCCAGTTTGGTATGCTACAAAGGCTACTTGCAGTACTGCAACAACAAAATTCCCTGCACCCCATAAAGCATTTTTCCTACAAACTATCAAAGAGATGTCTGTGACCTGCTGAGAGGACACTTCCAGCTGAAAACAGGATGTATCCCACTGGTGTCTGTGTAGATTCTTAGTCATCCAGGCCATGGTAACCCTAAGTACTTTAGTGGAAAGGAAGTGGTCTTCTCTTTTTAGAAAATGTTGCACGTCACTCAAGAGGTTTCCACAATACTATATGACTGGTGGGGAGTGTTAAGTATTTATTCACACCTCTACATCACATGGTTCAAAGTTGATTAGTTATGGGCCATGATCTGTGACTCTCAGCCACTTCTCATGTACCCCAAGGTGTTAATAGTAGTAAAACTGCGTGGGGAGAGATCTCAGTACTGCATTGTAAGTATCTGATAAGTGGTGTTGTAGGCTACCTCCTCTGTTTAGAGGTGGCTGTTCAGGTGAACATAGATGGCTTCCCTAACTCTTCTCAAACCCTTGTCTGTCCTGAATGTGCACGTTGCTGTCTAATGGGCAGTCGTTTGAGAACAGGTATTTTCACAACCATGAGAGGTAAAATGCCTTCAAGAACCAGAAAGAGATGTCCAGTTATCATCTCCAGGGACACTTAAGGTTGATCTATATGTAAAGTCAATTTTCTGTAAAGTGACTTAACTGTGGCTGCGACAAGCTCATCCACTGTTGCGTCCATTTTTTTGTCATTGATATAGCTACTACTAGCTAGCTAGTGGAGGATGGTATAGTATCCCCATTTTTAAGCCTGCAAAGCCTTGATTGGTGGTCCTAAATGAGTATCAAACAGGTCAGACATAGGGATAGTGTTTCAGAGGTCTGGAATCAGGACCCTCCGTCTCACAATCAGATTTATCACAACTGCCAGACTCCAAAGGCAAAGACACCCCCAGAGGTTCTGTATCCATGTCCTGATGGGTCAGAGCAGTTTTGGCTGTGCATGGCAGACCCGACACAAAATTAAGCTAGTGGTCCTAACGTTGTGGCTCAGCGGTGTGTATGAACACACAGTCTATTGAAGGAATGAACAGATGAATGTGGCTCGATATCGGAACATGGTCCTGTTCATATACCAGAGTGTCCATGAGCAAGACACTAAACACCAAAATGCAATAAGCAGAACAGTGTAGGGAGAAAAGGACAGCAAGTCAATTCATACTAACTGCTAAATGAAGAGTAATATTGTATAACATAACGTATGAAGACAGCTCCTCATCTACAGGCAATAACTGCTGTTACAACAACATTGTAATGTATTTCTAGTTCTTTGAAGTGGTAGAGTTGTGCCTACAATCAACATGCTTAGACTCAAGACGTGATAGTTGTGAATACGTTTAGTCCTTGTTCAGCCACACTGACGCTGCAGATAAAAGGAGAGCACATTGCATATTCTCACAAGTTCTCTGGCTAATGCAGAACCTCTTAGAAATAGGAGGTTTCTGTAATGAATCTGTAACAAGACAAAGTAAATGTCTCTGCAGGTAAAGCTATTCAGCTGTTTCTTTTTTAAAGATAGAAATGAAATGTGGTGAAGTGTTGGTTTCATTGTATTTCGTTAATTTGGGTGAGGTTAACAAAACTACTGTAAAAGCCTCATCATGTTCCATTTTTTTCAGCCCAAATGTGCATTAAATATGTATTTTCTCCCACTGGGCCCATCAGCACGGTAGGTAGCCATACTTTATGGCCATAGACCATACATTATGGTTTCCTCCCTCATGCCATCTACCTCACATTGTGGTTTAACTTTAAAGTGCTTGGAAGGTTTTACAAGTACGAAACCTCCATATATTAAAAACTCATAAGGGGGAAAAACAACCTTGCTTGCAGCTGGAGGTTTCCTGCCAACTGTTTGTAGATGTCTTCATTATAATGGTTGCCTAAAAAAAAATACTGCATACTTTTTGGGGCACATGAGTTGGCACAGCATTGTCTTATAGTCGACTGGGCTGGGTTGTGTCTGGGTGCTCTGGTGTTTCATCCAGAGACATGCATGGTAAAGTAACTGGTGATTCTAAGCTGATGTGGTTGATGGTTTTCTGTCTCTCCATGTTGGCATTCTGTGCCGGGTGTACCCAGCCCGTTGTCCCACGTCAACAGGGTAAGTCAGGCCCCTCAACTCTGCACAGGATGAAGCAGAGTGGATGGCCAAGGGGTTATTTAGTCGTGACCACTGAGAAGAAAAGGCAGCAAGGCTGAGTGACGCCACCATGCCCTGCTCTCGTAATACACTCATGGGTGGGTAAATGTTCTATCCTCCACATTGGCTGCCACGTTGAGCAGCCCGCTGCTGCTGTTTGCAGCTGGAGGTAGAAACACTCATATGTTGCAGTGGTACTATACTGGTACCAAATCTCATGTGTCCAGCAACCAAAATATCTTAGTCTTAACCAGTAGGTTGGATTGTCACACTGATTGATCTTCCCATGTTTAAAAAGATCTCATAGCTCAGTACAAAACAAACAAACCTACAAAACATGACACAGGCTCATGTGTAGAGTATGGGAAGTCTAATAGCTCCCATACATGGACTGGATCATTTTTATCTGAAAACATTTGTAGAGGCTGAGAAAAGGTTGGCAATTTTAGTGGAATGTAATTTTTCAAAAATAGGGTTGATGTCACATCGATTCAGTGTCCTACGGAGAGGGATCAGGAGCCTCCCCTTCGTCCTCTGTTGATCTCAGAGAGGAGAGCTGCCAGTCACACAGCTTGTGTCTGACAGCTGAACAGAGTGTGGCCTTATGTCAGTCCTTAGACACATCGTCCTGGGAAAAGACAAGAAAGACGTGTTGCTCATCTTTAGTCACCGTCCAGTGTAGTAGTTTGATGTGGATGGTAGATGTAGATGATGAGAAGTCATTTTTGCAATTTAACTTTATATTCATTTTTTAATAATTATGGTTTATTGAAGTGTTTAAATCTACAGATTCAAGGTAGCCTGAATTTATATAGAAATTGTTCAAACAACATTTTCCCCTCATCTTTAGCAGTTCAAAAACTGAGATTTTTTCCTTATATGACCTTCAAAAAGTTAATAAGTGTAAGACAATTTTAGTGGAATAAAGTGTCATGAAAAGTATGTTTTAACGTTCTGCTGGATCCAGTATTTCAGCTGCTCTGTGACTTGGGAGAGTCCATTTGTATGCTATATTTATTTGTTTGTTCAGCTCATTTTTTACCTCCTTCTAATCATCCATCCATTATCTATACACCACTTAATCCTCTGTAGGGTCGCGGGGGGACTGGAGTCTATCCCAGCCAGCTCTGGTGAAGGCAGGGGACACCCTGGACAGGTCACCAGTCTATCACAGGGCTACACAGTTTTGCAAGGACTGCAAGTGGTCAGATGAGACTGTGTATCAAGATGTTCACCTAAATAGCTACGTTTACTTGAATGCAGGATTTGGGTTCTTCACCAAACACATTCACAGTCACACAAACTATACCTGGTTGACCACAGCCCACAGAGCTAGGTCAGCTCTGTTCTATACCTTCTATAAGACCTGGACTCCACCACATCTTATGAATTTCTTTCAAAATTCTCATCTACAGCTTCAACAGGAGGGTTTTCTTGTTTTTTTTTGATGGGTCTTGCTCTGTCTCTCTGTTCAGTGAGAACATGAATGTTACAGTTCTGCTGCAAGCTTAACCTAAAAGAGCTGCAACCACGGAAATACACAAATGACACAGTTTAATCAAGTCATCTGTGTTTGTACAGCCCATAAATCAGCAAATGGCTTCAAGATGACACAATGAACAAAAATGTATAAAAGCAAAAGTCCTGCTTATCACCTGTCACTTTTAAAGGGTTCAAAACACAGAAAGATAAAAGCAGTAGCTGGTGATGAAAATGAATCAGTTGTGATCATGAGCATCGTTATACAAACTGCGATAATAATCAAGTAATATGCCAAAATAGAAAAAGAAACCAAAAGCAAAGTAAAATGAAAGTCAACAATGTACTGAACTGTAAGCAGACTGCATTTCACTGGTTAAATGTCATGTAAGTGGTGTTTAGTGAGAGGAACTCCAGCCAGCCTTGTTATTGTACTCACTCTTGTGGCTCCTCAATAAACTGCTTGACTTGTTTGCTGCCAGCGATCTTGACAGGAAGTCTGGGTTTGCTGGCATTTGTGTCAGACATGTTTTTCTGAGCCATGATGGAGATGACATGATCAGGACTGCCTAGAGGAAGAGACGCAGAGCAGGAGAGGCAGGATATGCATCAGTCATGCAGCCGAGTGAGGAAGTCTTTATTAAAGCCATTACAGCAAAGCACAGCACCTGCAGCTCTTCATCAGTGTCAGTTTTTACTTATTTCCAGCCTGGATCCGGATTCTTGTGCTGTATCTGATGTGCAGGGCTTTCTGTTTACTCTCTCCTCACCATGGTTACCTCTTTGTTTCCACCCTTGAGCTGAAACGCCCGTTACTTTACAGCACTCTGAAGGGAACCGAGAGTCACCTCAGCACAGCAACACTGGTCATTTAGGGTGCGATAGACTGGCGATCTGTTCAGGGTGTCAAGACCCCAAGTCAGCTGGGATAGACTCCAGCCCCCTGCGACTCGACAGAGGATAAAGTGGTGACAATGACAATGGATGGATGGATGGCTGGTCTGCAGGCAATAAGAATGATATATGCAAAGACAGAGGAGAAAAATGACCAGCAGGTAAGAGTAACAGAATAATTAGAACATCAAAGCGTATGGTGATCTGGAGGATCTAGAGGAAAAAATACCAAAAAAAAAGTTTAATATGTTATTATATGGGCTGCACGGTGGCTTGGTGGTTAGCAGCGTTGCCTCACAGCTAGAAGATCCCTGGTTCGCGTCCCGGTTAGGGACGCGATCCCGGTTAGGGACATGTTCTCCCTGTGCATGCGTGGGTTCTCACCGGGTACTCCGGCTTCCTCCCACAGTCCAAAAACATGCTGAGGTTAATTGATTATTCTAAATTGTCCGTAGGTGTGAATGAGAGCGTGCTTGTTTGTCTCTATATGTAGCCCTGTGACAGACTGGCGACCTGTTCAGGGTGTCCCCTGCCTTCGCCCGAGTCGGCTGGGATAGGCTCCAGCCCCCCCCGCGACCCTAGTGAGGAATAAGCGGTGTATAGATAATGGATGGATGTTATTATATGGGCTGCACAGTGGTTTGGTTGTTAGCAACGTCGCCTCACAGCTAGAAGATCCCCGGTTCACGTCCCGCCTGGGATCTTTCTGTGTGGAGGTTGCATGTTCTCCCTGTGGTTTTCACCAGGTACTCCAGCTTCCTCCCACAGTCCAAAAACATGCTGCGGTTAATTGATTATTCTAAATTGCACGTAGGTGTGAATGTGAGTGTGCTTGGTTGTCTGTCTCTATGTGTAGCCCTGTGATAGACTGGTGACCTGTCCAGGGTGTCCCCTGCCTTCACCCGAGTCAGCTGGGATAGACTCCAGCCCCCCCTACGACCCTGCAGAAGATTAAGCGGTGTATAGATAATGGATGGATGTCGTTATATTATTTTATTATATTATGTTGCATTATGTTATGTCTAGGTAGTATCACAGTAGAAACACTGAAAGGTCCTGCATTATTAGAGGTGAAATTAATTAAACTGTCAGTTTTGTGAACTGTGTTTGTTTCCTTTCCGTGTTCAGTCATCACATAAATATAATGTTTCAGGTTTTTGGTTTAGATTTTAGTGTTTTCCCTGTTTCTCTCGTTCTCGCTCTTTTTGTTCTCCCTCATTATTCTTTTAATATGTGGTTAAGGGCTCCTTGCAGGACTAGAGACACCTGCAGCTCATCCTCAGCTCTATATAACCTTGGGTCTTCCTGCTCTACAGTGTCAGATTATTCTATCTTCCACAGCAACTCTCTGGCTAACTCCAGTTTACAGCTGAGTATTTTGTCTCCAGCGTTTCTGGTTTTCACTCCTCCTGATCACCAGTGTTCTGATGTGTAGATCCTCCTGTGTGCTTTGCTGCCAGCTGTTCATTCTGCTAAACTGCGCTCCGGTGTTCCACATGCTCAGCTTTCACCTCACTGTCAGACACTCCACGTCATCCTCCAGCCATTCATCTAAAGCCAGCCAGCCTTCAGCCACCGCTACTTCCCTTCAAAGACTTTTGTTCAATAAATCACTCTTTTATCAATGCCACTCTCAGTGTTATGCTCCTCGGTCCAAAACATAACAATGAATGCATTAATGGAGAAAGTGCTCCATACAGATAGGGGTTTTTGTTTTGCACTCCATTGCATTTAAAAAAATTCTTATATTCTTGACATGTGTAAAAGTTGCTGCGCTGACACAAGGATTATTTTTACAGTTTGTGAATGGTTGATATTTTGGAAGTGCAGCGACACTGGATAAGCTCATCTTATGTTGAATGTAAAATGTCAACCTGCAGTGTTAGACCTCATACATAAGTTTACAATAAAGAAATGTGTAATTCCAGAATGGCATAACTAATGCCTCTAAAGCTGCATTGGGTCATATGAAATGCATCAGATGTATGTTGCGACCCGGCCCTGGATAAGCAGAAGATAATGGATGGATGTATGTCGCTACTGTAAACAAGTCTTCTGTTTGTTTACTTGTTTAATCACCTTTTGGTTCACTGTACTTCTGGCCTGTTGTGCTGTTGGAGACCAGCTGCTTCAAGTTTGGATGTGTGTTTCATTCTAAGATGCCTCAAGATCAGAGCAGTGGTAAAGAGTGATCTGACTTAGTGTAGTCAGCATTAGTCTGACCCCTGACCTCTCGTATCAACAAGTCCTTTCCATCCACAGAACGACAATACAGAACCTGGTTTACCAATAAGGCTTGGCTAACTGCATGTAGTGAGGCTAATGCTTTATTCTGCTTTTCCTGCCTCCTTTTTGAAACATCAGGATCTGAGCCAGCATGGATCAGGACAGGTAGGACTGATTTAAAGCACTTTTCACAAATGGCAAAGAAGCTTGAACAAACGAAGATCCACATGGAAAATGCACGGCGACTAGTCATGTTAGGAAGAACTAACACGTCATGTCAGCTTGGTGAAGGCTACAGGATAGGGATCTGTAAGCACAGTGAGGAGGTTGACAAGAACAGGCACATCCTATCTAAAATAATAGACTGTGTCAAGTTCTGTGATGCATTTGAACTTGCCCTGCGTGGCTATGATGAAAGTGAAAGCTCCCTTATGCCACTTTGGTTCCCACTTTTGATGGATCGCCCTTCAGCTTATGCTTGTACAGTGTTGCTCTTACCCAGTATGAAGAACAGCCAGTACTAACAGGTGTGCCAGTAGTGTGAGTTGCAGTTGGAGGGTCTGGTGAAGCCTAGCCAGCATTCAAGAACTGCAATTCAAGATTCAAGATTTAAAGATCTTGAATTCTCAGGTGTTGCCTGACTAGGAGGCAGGATGGTCAGTTTGAAGGGGCCAGAGACCGCAGGCAATATAAGTCTTTTAAACGGGCCTGCAACCTTTGTTGCTGCTGTGGATGCAGCGAGGGAGGATGCAGGCCTGGTGATGGTAGTGGCAGGGGTCTTCCTCATTGACGGTGGCAGAGGAGGCTGTGGAGGTGGAGGCTGTGACACTGGCACTGCCATGCTGGGTGTGTTCACATATTCCACTCCAGGGTAGTCTGGAGGAGGGAGGACTGCTGGTTGTTGTGGTGCTGGAGGCAGGTCTGCAGATGAGATGGAGATCAACTTTGTGATGGTGGATGACTGTCTGGTTGCGTGGATGTTTAGAAGCCTCTCCTGGTGACGGATGAAGTCCAGCACAGTCTTGCTGTTAGTTCTTGGCAGTGGAATGGCTGCTTTGCTCAGGACTGGATCCTCCACCAACATCCGGTGCTGGATTCTCTCATACTTTTTCAAGATGTTGACTTTCACAAAACTTGTGAAAGATCTTGTCGGTGAGCGCAGCCACAGCAGTTTCACCAGTACGTACATCAGTCTGTTGTTCTGAACACTGATATCCTGTTGTGCTGGTGCGCAGCGCTTCGCCTGCAATCTTTGGGGTTGCTGTGGATGCAGAGAGGGAAGATGCAGCTCATCTGGTGTTGGATTTTCTCGTACACCTTCAAGATGTTGATCTTCTCTGGTGGTGTTGGTGTGTAGCAATTAGCCATTAGCCACCTTCTGTATCACAGCAGCATCAGCAAGATCATCACTCTTTAAGCAGCAGTGCAGAGTGTTGCCCCAGTGTGTCCTGTACAGCTGGTTGCACATCAATATGTATTTCATGCAGTGTTGTCATTTCTATTGTTCTGGTTAATGTGTGTGTTTTAAACAACGTAACCACCAACATTTATTATCTGGTAGTTTTATGAACAGCCCTGGATCTAAATGTGTTCATTTGTTTATTTATTTTACAAACATAAGAACATTTTTTTAAAAAGTTCTGATTCTGATCATGTGTTAAAGCCCTTCAAAATAATGTCATATGATTGATTAAACATTATTTTAAAGTCTGATTTTTCTCTTTTATAGTCACTTTCCTAGTCTCACAGCAGGATATCTGCAGCAGTGACACTGTTGGGTGCATGGATGCCTCCAACATGGTGTCTCTAATCACTAAAACAAAAACACATTTTATTGCTTTGTCATCAGCTGCTGTAGTTAGATAAACTATCATTATCATTATGAAGTGACCAGGACAAAGCAACATTTTGTTGTCTTTTATGTGGACAACCTGCATTTTCCCCATCATTTTGATACACAAATGTCACATGGAGTGAATGACACAGCTCTCTTTGTGGTCCCATATTGCTTTGTCTGATGAGCATCATAGCACTGTATTAAAACTGTAATGTGTATTAAAACTGTTCGTTCTGTTAATTATTTGACACTTGAATGACAGACATAATAATAGATGCTGTCACTGTATCCCTGTATGTTTGTATTCATTTTCCATTTGATAGGTTAGATGACTGCAGTTTAGTAATATAGCATCATATGATGAATACAAGGCAAAGTCCGGATTTGAATCCAACTGAGATGCTGTGGCAAGACCTTAAAAGGACAGTTCATGCTGGAAAACCATCTAATGTGATCAAATTAAAACTGTTCTGCAGAGAAGAGTGGACCAGAATTCCTCCAGGCCATGGAAAAGACTGATCACAAGCTGGAACAAACATTAAACTGCAGTAGTTGCTGCCAAGGGTGGACCTAGTTATTAGGTTTAGGCGGGCAATTACTTTTTCAGAGGGGCGATACAGGTTTTCAGTAAATCTTTAATAAATCAGAATTTAAAATATGCATGTTGTGTTTTGTGGGTTGTCTCTGTTTAATATTTAATAAATATAAATATTAGTTTGATGATCTGGAACATTTAAATGTGAGAAATATGCAACAATAGAAGATTCTGTGGGGCAAATACTTTTTCATGGCACTGTAACGTCTACCTACAGTTCATCTCCTGTTTGTACAAGATTACTTTAGGGCGTCTATATTCTACTATAGAAACGAACAAACTGTCAGTAGATGATCCATCATCTGTTTAGTAATCAACCTTCACGACGCACATGCGCGTGTTTGCGTCATGTCGAATGGAACGGTGATGCGCGGCTCCTATAAAAGGCCCCGCAGGCTGCTCACGGTCTCACTTCGGACTTGGACTTGGAGGTGAACGTCTGGAAAGCCGAACCCTGTGAAGATCTGGACGCTGGGCAGCATGTGAAGATCAAACCCAGTGGATTAAATGAAAGAGGACGAACAGAGCTGCTGGAGAAAAGGATGCGACTCATCAGTCAGAGCTGCTGTTTGGAGACCTGCCAGACTTGGACAGCCAGCATGCAGATAAGAACATTATACTCATGTCTTTCCTGCGCATGAACTGACCTCCAAAAGCACATTAACAGTGCTGTTCGTAAATAACTGAGAAGAAATGATTGACTATAAAGTTTGTTAAGTAACAGAATTTTTTGATGGCCCGTTTGAAAAACACACTTTGATCGATGCTGACGTTCCTTCGTGTAAAATTGCTATTTGTGGGTTTTACTGTATGATGAAATGTGTCAACAATGCTGTAGTGTTTAAAAAATATTTATATATGTGGTCAGAGGACATCAACTTTGTGAAGTTTGACCTAGAAAATTTAGAAAAAAGAAGACGCAGGGGCCATTTTTCAAAAAATGCTGAACCTGTTTGTTTTTGGAAACAATGGAGATGGAAGTTCCATGATGGAACTGTCATGCAAAGTGAGAACGTTCAGATGTAGACAAAGCAGCTGAGCTTAGTGGGTGAATCTGTCATGTATCAGCACTGAGGGGCCTTCAACTCCACATGTTGGGACTGGATCACTCTGAAATGTGTTTTTCCTTTGCTCAGACTGACGGCTTTTCTGCTGTTTCCAGGGAACTGTGTCGGTGACTGGATGCGCGCGTCCTGCGTCTCCTGCTGTGATTTCCAGTTTTTCACCAGAGGAACAATCAGAGGCTGTAGAGTCCCAGAAGATCACACGCTTGTCTTATTTCGGAGGAGGACTGTTGTTGGGTGAGCAGGACTTAGGCATGGTATCCAAGGTTCATTGTGCGTAATTACGCATGCGTTTTTGTGCGCTGACTGACGATGGCTGATTCAGTTCACAGACATTTGATTGTATGTTTAACACAGAAACTGTTATTTTAAAACCCTTCATAAATCCATAGAGCGAAACGTACTGCAGTTTAATTTTACAATTCACAGGCAATTTACAAGATATTATAATCAAACGCCTTTAATGAAGTGTTCATGTTTAAATAACAGTCTGACTTTGGAAGACAAAATGCACCAACAATTTTGTCTGATTTATTCAGATGAAAGTTTACTGTGTGTGAGACTGAAGATGAATGTGTGTGTGATTTATTGACCCTCTAAATGGTCCTACTTTTTACATGTTGTATTGATATTGAAAATATCTGTATTTTCATAAAAATAGAGGTAGTTGTAGTTGTTAGAGGGCTGTGTCTTTGCCCTGTTTACATTCAAAATTCTGCAGATGAGAATGATCCACTTCCTACAGCAGTCAGTGTTTCCTGTCACGTTCTCACTGAGAGATCAGTCTGACTGAAACATTCAGACAGAGCAGAAGATTTCACACATCTAACAAACTCTGTCCTGTTTACAGCTAAATGTTTTGTCACGTATTGGCTGCATGTTCTGGTGTCAACTCTTTGCTTTTGTAATGTGTGTTTGTGGACTGACAGCAGATTTTCATGTGTCGATGTTTTGTAGATTCTTGTAGCAAATTCTTCCTACATCAGATATGAAGGCATGTTATTGTCATGTCATATTCAGATTATTGTTCTGTTGTTCTTCCCTGAACAGAAAAACGTCAGGAACATGTGGTGGCAGACGAGGAGAAGCGCTCTGACTCTCAGAGAAGGTAAGGAAATGCACAGCTGTTATTTTACTGTTGTCCAAAGTATATTTTGATTATATTGGTCAGTTTTAGCTTCTTTATTTCACTTCAAAGAAAACTTTGAAAAACTTTGTTGTTCTCCAAATGCAAACCTTTCTGCTGGTAAAGTTCAAATCGTAGCCTGGGACTGATGACCTGGAAGCTATGTTTTCACTAGTTTTGATCTTGGAATGTAAAAAAAGAATAAGCTGGGTCCACATGAGTGAAGAGATATGAAGATGACTGTTTCACTAACATGTTTTTAGTGTGTGTAACTGTAAAAACTCAATTTAAAAGTAATTTTATAGAGCATACTTGGAAATGTTATGAAGCTTTCTTTTGCTCATTATTTATGATTTTTTATTACCTTAAATGTTTTGGATATAAACGAGGTCACAGCAGAACATGTAGCATGTAAATGTAGTTTTTAGTTAAACCTTATTTACTTGTTGTTTTTTCCAGAACTGATCATTTTATTTTATGACAGGGCTTGTTTTTAATCCATTTCTTGGAGTTATTTTTTTTATAAACTCTTGGCCTGTGGCTTTTAAAATGGTTAACAAACCATCTTTGATTCTATGTAGGTATTATATGTATTGATCAGTTACTTACCTAGAAACAATAACATTCTGACTGGACAGTTTTGAACTCGTGAGAGTTCAGTGTTGTAAAAACATTTCATTTATGTAACCTCTCTGCAGACTTGTTGTGGTTTCACTCAGAAAGGTCATAAATCTAAAAGCTCTTGATAGTTCTGACCAATGTGAATTCAGTTTTCTTGTATCCGTTGACCTTCATGAGTTGACCACATTAGTCTCAGTGCACTAACTCGCATCTCTGTCCTGTTAGGAAGCTCCGGTGTCCAACCACGGGGTTGTCCAGATGAACCGACCAACTGCTCCATCAGCTTCAGTGACTGGACGTCTTTGACACGACCAACTCGTCTGTTTGTGAGAAGCTGTTAAGGCCTAAACTGAATACTTCACTTGTCCATGCATTCATACAGGATGTGTATGAGATAACATCCAAACATACTCATGCAATATGTTTTTGTATTGCATTATTGTGACATTCACTGCATGTGATTCAAAAATCACTTGCTGGCGTCACCTTAATCAAATTTTCCTAAATATTTGTTGTAAACGAGACTTCTAATGATGGCTGACCTTTAATATTATGTTTCAACAAACACATAATCACAGATTCTGTGATGGACTGAATCAGTGGTATGATAAGAATTAACAGTGAAAAATTCAAGCTCTTGTCTTACTTAGTTCCTAACATATTGTCTCCAAACACAACCTGAAATCTAGCTGTGCCACAAAATGTGCTGAAGGTGTGTTGATGGTCAAATGTTAAAATAATGTATCCATGAAAAGTATTTCATATATCAAGATAACATTTCAGATAAAACTGAAATGTACATATTTAATGATAAAAAAAAAAACGATTTCAAGAAAATCAGAGATGTCTGAACAGAAGACCCCTTCTGTTGAGACAGACGGAAAGACGGTCTCAGTCTCCGCTATGCTGACAGAAAGACGGACAGACGGTCTCAGTCTCCGCTATGCTGACAGAAAGACGGACAGACGGTCTCAGTCTCCGCTATGCTGACAGAAAGACAGACAGACGGTCTCAGTCTCCGCTATGCTGACAGAAAGACAGACAGACGGTCTCAGTCTTCGTAATACAGACAGAAAGACGGACAGAGCGTCTGGCCTAGCCTATGGCAGACTTCTTGTTTGCGTGGTCATGTCCCCTAGCACCACTCCTGTTGTCGAGCAACCCAGACTGCTGAATTTATATCCCGAAGTTCCGAACAAGATAACTTTGTAATTTGACCTAATTTTTTACTGAAATTGATCCTGAAATTGTGATTTTAGTTTTTAATATTTTATATACTTGAAGGCTTGAGGGTCTTGTACTGTACGGTTGTACTGAATTTAACTGTCTGAAAAACAAGAAGGATTCATAGCTTGTTTAAATCTGTTCAAATCATATCAATATATGATATGAAAATAAGAAGCTGATATAAACTTCAGATATTATAAATTGTTACAATCTCTGGACTGAGTGTTTATGATGAGGTTCATAAAACACATGTTGTCTTAATATAATTTACGTAAAACATGTTATCAGGTAACTTGGTGGAACTAAACTAAGAAAAGTGAGGAGAGTCATGTTTTCGCTTGTCTACACATGGAATTACCACCAAGAGAAGCTCCAGCAGCATTTTGTAACCATTTTACCTCACCTCCATATCAAATAAGGATTAAATATGTGAATATTGGTGAAGGAATAAGTCGTTTTAATAAGTCTAAGTCTCAGTTATACGGACAGACAGTCTCAGTGTCCGTTTAAGTCTAAGTCTTAGTTGTACCGACAGAAAGACAGTCTCAGTCTAAGTCTTAATTATATGGACAGAAAGACAGTCTTGGTGTAAGTCTAAGTCTCAGTTATACGGACAGAAAAACAGTCTCAGTCTAAGTCTAAGTCTTAATTATATGGACAGAAAGACAGTCTTGGTCTAAGTCTCGGTCTCAGTTCTATGGACAGAAAGACAGTCTTGGTCTAAGTCTCGGTCTCAGTTCTATGGACAGAAAGACAGTCTCGGTATAAGTCTCAGTTATATGGACAGAAAGACAGTCTCGGTCTAAGTCTCAGTTAAATGGACAGAAAGACAGTTTTGGTTTAAGTCTAAGTCGTAGTTTTATGGACAGAAAGACAGCCTTGGTCTAAGTCTAAGTCTCAGTTATAAGGACAGAAAGACAGTCTCAGTTTAAGTCTAAGTCTTAGTTATATGGACAGAAAAACAGTCTCAGTCTAAGTCTAAGTCTTAATTATATGGACAGAAAGACAGTCTCAGTCTAACTCTAAGTCTTAGTTATATGGACATAAAGACAGTCTCGGTCTAAGTCTCAGTTATATGGACAGAAAGACAGTCTTGGCATAAGTCTTAGTTATATGGACAGAAAGACAGTCTCGGTATAAGTCTCAGTTATATGGACAGAAAGACAGTTTTGGTCTAAGCCTAAGCCGTAGTTATATGGACAGAAATACAGTCTCGGTCTAAGTCTAAATCTCAGTTATACGGACAGAAAGACAGTCTCAGTCTAAGTCTAAATCTCAGTTATATGGACAGAAAGACAGTCTTGGTCTAAGTCTCAGTTATATGGACAGAAAGACAGTCTTGGTTTAAGTCTAAGTCGTAGTTATATGGACAGAAAGACAGCCTTGGTCTAAGTCTAAGTCTCAGTTATAAGGACAGAAAGACAGTCTCGGTATAAGTCTCAGTTATAAGGACAGAAAGACAGTCTCGGTCTAAGTCTCAGTTATATGGACAGAAAGACAGTCTCGGTCTAATTCTCAGTTATATGGACAGAAAGACAGTTTTGGTTTAAGTCTAAGTCGTAGTTTTATGGACAGAAAGACAGCCTTGGTCTAAGTCTAAGTCTCAGTTATAAGGACAGAAAGACAGTCTCAGTTTAAGTCTAAGTCTTAGTTATATGGACAGAAAAACAGTCTCAGTTTAAGTCTAAGTCTCAGTTATATGGACAGAAACACAGTCTCAGTCTAAGTCTAAGTCTTAGTTATATGGACATACAGACAGTCTCGGTCTAAGTCTCAGTTATATGGACAGAAAGACAGTCTTGGTATAAGTCTTAGTTATATGGACAGAAAGACAGTCTCGGTATAAGTCTCAGTTATATGGACAGAAAGACAGTTTTGGTCTAAGCCTAAGCCGTAGTTATATGGACAGAAATACAGTCTCAGTCTAAGTCTAAATCTCAGTTATACGGACAGAAAGACAGTCTCAGTCTAAGTCTAAATCTCAGTTATATGGACAGAAATACAGTCTCGGTCTAAGTCCAAATCTCAGTTATACGGACAGAAAGACAGTCTCAGTCTAAGTCTAAATCTCAGTTATACGGACAGAAAGACAGTCTTGGTCTAAGTCTAAGTCTCAGTTATATGGACAGAAAGACAGTCTCGATCTAAGTCCAAGTCTCAGTTGTATGGACAGAAATACAGTCTTGGTCTAAGTCTAAGTCTCAGTTATCCGGACAGAAAGACAGTCTTGGTCTAAGTCTAAGTCTCAGTTATACGGACAGAAAGACAGTCTCGATCTAAGTCTCAGTCTCAGTTATACGGACAGAAAGACAGTCTCGATCTAAGTCTCAGTCTCAGTTATACGGACAGAAAGACAGTCTCGATCTAAGTCTAAGTCTCAGTTATACGGACAGAAAGACAGTCTCGATCTAAGTCTAAGTCTCAGTTATATGGACAAACAGTCTCAATCTTAGTCTTCATCTAAGTCTCAGTCTCAGTTATACAGTCAGACAGACAGCCTCAGTCTCACTTATACATACAGACAGACAAACAGGCTTGTCCTCACACATATTCAGTTTAAGTGAAGTATTCAGTTTGGGCCTAAACAGTCTCACTGAGGACCTCCATTCTTTTCTATGAGTCACACGTAAGAAGACATCATCACACCCTGAACCGAGGTCCAGAAGGACTCCGAGTTTTAAAAACACAGACTCAGTGCTCACTCAGTGTTTTGTTTTCACTCTCAGGTCTACAAGTGGATTAAGAAGGAGGACCAGAAGACCCGGAGATGCCCTGAACATGGAGTGGAGCCATCGGAGGAGAAACGTTTGCTGTTCATCCTCTCTGTCATCAGTGTGCGCTTCATGAACGTGGACCAGAGATGACCAGGAAGACAAGTGGAAGACCCCACTGCCCTCAGGAGGAAGGGCCCCCCAGAGAGCCTGGTTCCTCGCAAGGTTTGGATCTCTCAGAGGGAGTTTTTCTTTGCCACTGTCGTCCCACACTCGCTGGACAGCAGGACGAACCACCTCATCAGCAGAGACATCATGAAATCCCCTGAAGAGTCGATGTGGTGCTGCAGAGATGCTCCGAAGAACTTTGAAAAGAAAAAAAGGACTAAGAAATAAAATCCGTGAAAGTGGACAGTTTTAGTTGTTGTAGTTTCACCATCAGAGAGTTTGTCTGGTTGAAATGAAGCCCAGTGAAAACGAAGTGACAGACGTATTGAATACACAAGGAAATAAAAGATTGTTTTTACCTTTGCTTTTTTATGTGAAACACACATCAAATGTGTTTTTTCAGGTTTACAGATGACTTGTTCAAATGATAGTTTTACTCTGAATATTATTCTATCAACCAACTTTACTTACAAGATGTTCTACGTGGAGAAATCAGAAATTAAAGCTGCAAGCAGCGTCGGACGGGCCCTCGCTCCCCTCAGGGATACGCAGGTATATATGTGTTCCTAGTAAAGTGGTCACTGAGTGTAGCTCAGACAAAAGAATCTCTCCCTCGTCTCACATGAACACTTTGTTGCTCGGTCTTCCAGTTTCAGGACATCCTCTGCTCTTGTCTAAGTCCTCCTTAAACTGCACATGTCTCCGTGTGCATGCAATGAGAAGTGCAGGATGACACTTGGGCTTTCGTTGGCATCAGCCAGCTGATCCTGTTCTTCAGGCAGGCTATCTTGATGGAGACTGGTGTCCCCATCAGCTTTACAGGCATATTAGTCATTTTCAGTGACTACTTTAAGTTCCACAGAGACAGTAGCTATCTTGGTTAAAGATCTTGCGTTCTATCATATCAGGTCTGCCATTGAGCAGCCTTAACATCACATCTCACTTCTGGTCTTAGATGACTGCAGTTTAGTAATATAGCATCATATGATGAATACAAGGCAAAGTCCGGATTTGAATCCAACTGAGATGCTGTGGCAAGACCTTAAAAGGACAGTTCATGCTGGAAAACCATCTAATGTGATCAAATTAAAACTGTTCTGCAGAGAAGAGTGGACCAGAATTCCTCCAGGCCATGGAAAAGACTGATCACAAGCTGGAACAAACATTAAACTGCAGTAGTTGCTGCCAAGGGTGGACCTAGTTATTAGGTTTAGGGGGGCAATTACTTTTTCAGAGGGGCGATACAGGTTTTCAGTAAATCTTTAATAAATCAGAATTTAAAATATGCATGTTGTGTTTTGTGGGTTGTCTCTGTTTAATATTTAATAAATATAAATATTAGTTTGATGATCTGGAACATTTAAATGTGAGAAATATGCAACAATAGAAGATTCTGTGGGGCAAATACTTTTTCATGGCACTGTAACGTCTACCTACAGTTCATCTCCTGTTTGTACAAGATTACTTTAGGGCGTCTATATTCTACTATAGAAACGAACAAACTGTCAGTAGATGATCCATCATCTGTTTAGTAATCAACCTTCACGACGCACATGCGCGTGTTTGCGTCATGTCGAATGGAACGGTGATGCGCGGCTCCTATAAAAGGCCCCGCAGGCTGCTCACGGTCTCACTTCGGACTTGGACTTGGAGGTGAACGTCTGGAAAGCCGAACCCTGTGAAGATCTGGACGCTGGGCAGCATGTGAAGATCAAACCCAGTGGATTAACTGAAAGAGGACGAACAGAGCTGCTGGAGAAAAGGATGCGACTCATCAGTCAGAGCTGCTGTTTGGAGACCTGCCAGACCTGGACAGCCAGCATGCAGATAAGAACATTATACTCATGTCTTTCCTGCGCATGAACTGACCTCCAAAAGCACATTAACAGTGCTGTTCGTAAATAACTGAGAAGAAATGATTGACTATAAAGTTTGTTAAGTAACAGAATTTTTTGATGGCCCGTTTGAAAAACACACTTTGATCGATGCTGACGTTCCTTCGTGTAAAATTGCTATTTGTGGGTTTTACTGTATGATGAAATGTGTCAGCAATGCTGTAGTGTTTGAAAAAGTATTCATACATGTGGTCAGAGGACATCAACTTTGTGAAGTTTGACCTAGAAAATTTAGAAAAAAGAAGACGCAGG
Source organism: Dascyllus trimaculatus (assembly GCA_024666655.1). Taxonomy (NCBI): domain Eukaryota; kingdom Metazoa; phylum Chordata; class Actinopteri; family Pomacentridae; genus Dascyllus; species Dascyllus trimaculatus. The sequence goes on along the minus strand of JAMOIN010000122.1, from coordinate 10,151 downwards.
GGCCATTTTTCAAAAAATGCTGAACCTGTTTGTTTTTGGAAACAATGGAGATGGAAGTTCCATGATGGAACTGTCATGGAAAGTGAGAACGTTCAGATGTAGACAAAGCAGCTGAGCTTAGTGGGTGAATCTGTCATGTATCAGCACTGAGGGGCCTTCAACTCCACATGTTGGGACTGGATCACTCTGAAATGTGTTTTTCCTTTGCTCAGACTGACGGCTTTTCTGCTGTTTCCAGGGAACTGTGTCGGTGACTGGATGCGCGCGTCCTGCGTCTCCTGCTGTGATTTCCAGTTTTTCACCAGAGGAACAATCAGAGGCTGTAGAGTCCCAGAAGATCACACGCTTGTCTTATTTCGGAGGAGGACTGTTGTTGGGTGAGCAGGACTTAGGCAAGGTATCCAAGGTTCATTGTGCGTAATTACGCATGCGTTTTTGTGCGCTGACTGACGATGGCTGATTCAGTTCACAGACATTTGATTGTATGTTTAACACAGAAACTGTTATTTTAAAACCCTTCATAAATCGATAGAGCGAAACGTTCTGCAGTTTAATTTTACAATTCACAGGCAATTTACAAGATATTATAATCAAACGCCTTTAATGAAGTGTTCATGTTTAAAGAACAGTCTGACTTTGGAAGACAAAATGCACCAACAATTTTGTCTGATTTATTCAGATGAAAGTTTACTGTGTGTGAGACTGAAGATGAATGTGTGTGTGATTTATTGACCCTCTAAATGGTCCTACTTTTTACATGTTGTATTGATATTGAAAATATCTGTATTTTCATAAAAATAGAGGTAGTTGTAGTTGTTAGAGGGCTGTGTCTTTGCCCTGTTTACATTCAAAATTCTGCAGATGAGAATGATCCACTTCCTACAGCAGTCAGTGTTTCCTGTCACGTTCTCACTGAGAGATCAGTCTGACTGAAACATTCAGACAGAGCAGAAGATTTCACACATCTAACAAACTCTGTCCTGTTTACAGCTAAATGTTTTGTCACGTATTGGCTGCATGTTCTGGTGTCAACTCTTTGCTTTTGTAATGTGTGTTTGTGGACTGACAGCAGATTTTCATGTGTCGATGTTTTGTAGATTCTTGTAGCAAATTCTTCCTACATCAGATATGAAGGCATGTTATTGTCATGTCATATTCAGATTATTGTTCTGTTGTTCTTCCCTGAACAGAAAAACGTCAGGAACATGTGGTGGCAGACGAGGAGAAGCGCTCTGACTCTCAGAGAAGGTAAGGAAATGCACAGCTGTTATTTTACTGTTGTCCAAAGTATATTTTGATTATATTGGTCAGTTTTAGCTTCTTTATTTCACTTCAAAGAAAACTTTGAAAAACTTTGTTGTTCTCCAAATGCAAACCTTTCTGCTGGTAAAGTTCAAATCGTAGCCTGGGACTGATGACCTGGAAGCTATGTTTTCACTAGTTTTGATCTTGGAATGTAAAAAAAGAATAAGCTGGGTCCACATGAGTGAAGAGATATGAAGATGACTGTTTCACTAACATGTTTTTAGTGTGTGTAACTGTAAAAACTCAATTTAAAAGTAATTTTATAGAGCATACTTGGAAATGTTATGAAGCTTTCTTTTGCTCATTATTTATGATTTTTTATTACCTTAAATGTTTTGGATATAAACGAGGTCACAGCAGAACATGTAGCATGTAAATGTAGTTTTTAGTTAAACCTTATTTACTTGTTGTTTTTTCCAGAACTGATCATTTTATTTTATGACAGGGCTTGTTTTTAATCCATTTCTTGGAGTTATTTTTTTATAAACTCTTGGCCTGTGGCTTTTAAAATGGCCACATATAGAACCATCTTTGATTCTATGTAGGTATTATATGTATTGATCAGTTACTTACCTAGAAACAATAACATTCTGACTGGACAGTTTTGAACTCCTGAGAGTTCAGTGTTGTAAAAACATTTCATTTATGTAACCTCTCTGCAGACTTGTTGTGGTTTCACTCAGAAAGGTCATAAATCTAAAAGCTCTTGATAGTTCTGACCAATGTGAATTCAGTTTTCTTGTATCCGTTGACCTTCATGAGTTGACCACATTAGTCTCAGTGCACTAACTCGCATCTCTGTCCTGTTAGGAAGCTCCGGTGTCCAACCACGGGGTTGTCCAGATGAACCGACCAACTGCTCCATCAGCTTCAGTGACTGGACGTCTTTGACACGACCAACTCGTCTGTTTGTGAGAAGCTGTTAAGGCCTAAACTGAATACTTCACTTGTCCATGCATTCATACAGGATGTGTATGAGATAACATCCAAACATACTCATGCAATATGTTTTTGTATTGCATTATTGTGACATTCACTGCATGTGATTCAAAAATCACTTGCTGGCGTCACCTTAATCAAATTTTCCTAAATATTTGTTGTAAACGAGACTTCTAATGATGGCTGACCTTTAATATTATGTTTCAACAAACACATAATCACAGATTCTGTGATGGACTGAATCAGTGGTATGATAAGAATTAACAGTGAAAAATTCAAGCTCTTGTCTTACTTAGTTCCTAACATATTGTCTCCAAACACAACCTGAAATCTAGCTGTGCCACAAAATGTGCTGAAGGTGTGTTGATGGTCAAATGTTAAAATAATGTATCCATGAAAAGTATTTCATATATCAAGATAACATTTCAGATAAAACTGAAATGTACATATTTAATGATAAAAAAAAAAACGATTTCAAGAAAATCAGAGATGTCTGAACAGAAGACCCCTTCTGTTGAGACAGACGGACAGGCAGTCTCAGTCTCCGCTATGCTGACAGAAAGACGGACAGACGGTCTCAGTCTCCGCTATGCTGACAGAAAGACGGACAGACGGTCTCAGTCTCCGCTATGCTGACAGAAAGACGGACAGACGGTCTCAGTCTCCGCTATGCTGACAGAAAGACGGACAGACGGTCTCAGTCTCCGCTATGCTGACAGAAAGACAGACAGACGGTCTCAGCCTTCGTAATACAGACAGAAAGACGGACAGAGCGTCTGGCCTAGCCTATGGCAGACTTCTTGTTTGCGTGGTCATGTCCCCTAGCACCACTCCTGTTGTCGAGCAACCCAGACTGCTGAATTTATATCCCGAAGTTCCGAACAAGATAACTTTGTAATTTGACCTAATTTTTTACTGAAATTGATCCTGAAATTGTGATTTTAGTTTTTAATATTTTATATACTTGAAGGCTTGAGGGTCTTGTACTGTACGGTTGTACTGAATTTAACTGTCTGAAAAACAAGAAGGATTCATAGCTTGTTTAAATCTGTTCAAATCATATCAATATATGATATGAAAATAAGAAGCTGATATAAACTTCAGATATTATAAATTGTTACAATCTCTGGACTGAGTGTTTATGATGAGGTTCATAAAACACATGTTGTCTTAATATAATTTACGTAAAACATGTTATCAGGTAACTTGGTGGAACTAAACTAAGAAAAGTGAGGAGAGTCATGTTTTCGCTTGTCTACACATGGAATTACCACCAAGAGAAGCTCCAGCAGCATTTTGTAACCATTTTACCTCACCTCCATATCAAATAAGGATTAAATATGTGAATATTGGTGAAGGAATAAGTCGTTTTAATAAGTCTAAGTCTCAGTTATACGGACAGACAGTCTCAGTGTCCGTTTAAGTCTAAGTCTTAGTTGTACCGACAGAAAGACAGTCTCAGTCTAAGTCTTAATTATATGGACAGAAAGACAGTCTTGGTGTAAGTCTAAGTCTCAGTTATACGGACAGAAAAACAGTCTCAGTCTAAGTCTAAGTCTTAATTATATGGACAGAAAGACAGTCTTGGTCTAAGTCTCGGTCTCAGTTCTATGGACAGAAAGACAGTCTTGGTCTAAGTCTCGGTCTCAGTTCTATGGACAGAAAGACAGTCTCGGTATAAGTCTCAGTTATATGGACAGAAAGACAGTCTCGGTCTAAGTCTCAGTTAAATGGACAGAAAGACAGTTTTGGTTTAAGTCTAAGTCGTAGTTTTATGGACAGAAAGACAGCCTTGGTCTAAGTCTAAGTCTCAGTTATAAGGACAGAAAGACAGTCTCAGTTTAAGTCTAAGTCTTAGTTATATGGACAGAAAAACAGTCTCAGTCTAAGTCTAAGTCTTAATTATATGGACAGAAACACAGTCTCAGTCTAAGTCTAAGTCTTACTTATATGGACATAAAGACAGTCTCGGTCTAAGTCTCAGTTATATGGACAGAAAGACAGTCTTGGTATGAGTCTTAGTTATATGGACAGAAAGACAGTCTCGGTATAAGTCTCAGTTATATGGACAGAAAGACAGTTTTGGTCTAAGCCTAAGCCGTAGTTATATGGACAGAAATACAGTCTCGGTCTAAGTCTAAATCTCAGTTATACGGACAGAAAGACAGTCTCAGTCTAAGTCTAAATCTCAGTTATATGGACAGAAATACAGTCTCGGTCTAAGTCCAAATCTCAGTTATATGGACAGAAAGACAGTCTCGATCTAAGTCCAAGTCTCAGTTGTATGGACAGAAATACAGTCTTGGTCTAAGTCTAAGTCTCAGTTATACGGACAGAAAGACAGTCTTGGTCTAAGTCTAAGTCTCAGTTATACGGACAGAAAGACAGTCTCGATCTAAGTCTCAGTCTCAGTTATACGGACAGAAAGACAGTCTCGATCTAAGTCTAAGTCTCAGTTATACGGACAGAAAGACAGTCTCGATCTAAGTCTCAGTCTCAGTTATACGGACAGAAAGACAGTCTCGATCTAAGTCTAAGTCTCAGTTATACGGACAGAAAGACAGTCTCGATCTAAGTCTCAGTCTCAGTTATACGGACAGAAAGACAGTCTCGATCTAAGTCTAAGTCTCAGTTATACGGACAGAAAGACAGTCTCGATCTAAGTCTAAGTCTCAGTTTTATGGACAAACAGTCTCAATCTTAGTCTTCATCTCAGTCTCAGTCTCAGTTATGCAGTCAGACAGACAGCCTCAGTCTCACTTATACATACAGACAGACAAACAGGCTTGTCCTCACACATATTCAGTTTAAGTGAAGTATTCAGTTTGGGCCTAAACAGTCTCACTGAGGACCTCCATTCTTTTCTATGAGTCACACGTAAGAAGACATCATCACACCCTGAACCGAGGTCCAGAAGGACTCCGAGTTTTAAAAACACAGACTCAGTGCTCACTCAGTGTTTTGTTTTCACTCTCAGGTCTACAAGTGGATTAAGAAGGAGGACCAGAAGACCCGGAGATGCCCTGAACATGGAGTGGAGCCATCGGAGGAGAAACGTTTGCTGTTCATCCTCTCTGTCATCAGTGTGCGCTTCATGAACGTGGACCAGAGATGACCAGGAAGACAAGTGGAAGACCCCACTGCCCTCAGGAGGAAGGGCCCCCCAGAGAGCCTGGTTCCTCGCAAGGTTTGGATCTCTCAGAGGGAGTTTTTCTTTGCCACTGTCGTCCCACACTCGCTGGACAGCAGGACGAACCACCTCATCAGCAGAGACATCATGAAATCCCCTGAAGAGTCGATGTGGTGCTGCAGAGATGCTCCGAAGAACTTTGAAAAGAAAAAAAGGACTAAGAAACAAAATCCGTGAAAGTGGACAGTTTTAGTTGTTGTAGTTTCACCATCAGAGAGTTTGTCTGGTTGAAATGAAGCCCAGTGAAAACGAAGTGACAGACGTATTGAATACACAAGGAAATAAAAGATTGTTTTTACCTTTGCTTTTTTATGTGAAACACACATCAAATGTGTTTTTTCAGGTTTACAGATGACTTGTTCAAATGATAGTTTTACTCTGAATATTATTCTATCAACCAACTTTACTTACAAGATGTTCTACGTGGAGAAATCAGAAATTAAAGCTGCAAGCAGCGTCGGACGGGCCCTCGCTCCCCTCAGGGATACGCAGGTATATATGTGTTCCTAGTAAAGTGGTCACTGAGTGTAGCTCAGACAAAAGAATCTCTCCCTCGTCTCACATGAACACTTTGTTGCTCGGTCTTCCAGTTTCAGGACATCCTCTGCTCTTGTCTAAGTCCTCCTTAAACTGCACATGTCTCCGTGTGCATGCAATGAGAAGTGCAGGATGACACTTGGGCTTTCGTTGGCATCAGCCAGCTGATCCTGTTCTTCAGGCAGGCTATCTTGATGGAGACTGGTGTCCCCATCAGCTTTACAGGCATATTAGTCATTTTCAGTGACTACTTTAAGTTCCACAGAGACAGTAGCTATCTTGGTTAAAGATCTTGCGTTCTATCATATCAGGTCTGCCATTGAGCAGCCTTAACATCACATCTCACTTCTGGTCTTAGATGACTGCAGTTTAGTAATATAGCATCATATGATGAATACAAGGCAAAGTCCGGATTTGAATCCAACTGAGATGCTGTGGCAAGACCTTAAAAGGACAGTTCATGCTGGAAAACCATCTAATGTGATCAAATTAAAACTGTTCTGCAGAGAAGAGTGGACCAGAATTCCTCCAGGCCATGGAAAAGACTGATCACAAGCTGGAACAAACATTAAACTGCAGTAGTTGCTGCCAAGGGTGGACCTAGTTATTAGGTTTAGGGGGGCAATTACTTTTTCAGAGGGGCGATACAGGTTTTCAGTAAATCTTTAATAAATCAGAATTTAAAATATGCATGTTGTGTTTTGTGGGTTGTCTCTGTCTAATATTTAATAAATATAAATATTAGTTTGATGATCTGGAACATTTAAATGTGAGAAATATGCAACAATAGAAGATTCTGTGGGGCAAATACTTTTTCATGGCACTGTAACGTCTACCTACAGTTCATCTCCTGTTTGTACAAGATTACTTTAGGGCGTCTATATTCTACTATAGAAACGAACAAACTGTCAGTAGATGATCCATCATCTGTTTAGTAATCAACCTTCACGACGCACATGCGCGTGTTTGCGTCATGTCGAATGGAACGGTGATGCGCGGCTCCTATAAAAGGCCCCGCAGGCTGCTCACGGTCTCACTTCGGACTTGGACTTGGAGGTGAACGTCTGGAAAGCCGAACCCTGTGAAGATCTGGACGCTGGGCAGCATGTGAAGATCAAACCCAGTGGATTAAATGAAAGAGGACGAACAGAGCTGCTGGAGAAAAGGATGCGACTCATCAGTCAGAGCTGCTGTTTGGAGACCTGCCAGACCTGGACAGCCAGCATGCAGATAAGAACATTGTACTCATGTCTTTCCTGCGCATGAACTGACCTCCAAAAGCACATTAACAGTGCTGTTCGTAAATAACTGAGAAGAAATGATTGACTATAAAGTTTGTTAAGTAACAGAATTTTTTGATGGCCCGTTTGAAAAACACACTTTGATCGATGCTGACGTTCCTTCGTGTAAAATTGCTATTTGTGGGTTTTACTGTATGATGAAATGTGTCAACAATGCTGTAGTGTTTAAAAAATATTTATATATGTGGTCAGAGGACATCAACTTTGTGAAGTTTGACCTAGAAAATTTAGAAAAAAGAAGACGCAGGGGCCATTTTTCAAAAAATGCTGAACCTGTTTGTTTTTGGAAACAATGGAGATGGAAGTTCCATGATGGAACTGTCATGGAAAGTGAGAACGTTCAGATGTAGACAAAGCAGCTGAGCTTAGTGGGTGAATCTGTCATGTATCAGCACTGAGGGGCCTTCAACTCCACATGTTGGGACTGGATCACTCTGAAATGTGTTTTTCCTTTGCTCAGACTGACGGCTTTTCTGCTGTTTCCAGGGAACTGTGTCGGTGACTGGATGCGCGCGTCCTGCGTCTCCTGCTGTGATTTCCAGTTTTTCACCAGAGGAACAATCAGAGGCTGTAGAGTCCCAGAAGATCACACGCTTGTCTTATTTCGGAGGAGGACTGTTGTTGGGTGAGCAGGACTTAGGCAAGGTATCCAAGGTTCATTGTGCGTAATTACGCATGCGTTTTTGTGCGCTGACTGACGATGGCTGATTCAGTTCACAGACATTTGATTGTATGTTTAACACAGAAACTGTTATTTTAAAACCCTTCATAAATCGATAGAGCGAAACGTTCTGCAGTTTAATTTTACAATTCACAGGCAATTTACAAGATATTATAATCAAACGCCTTTAATGAAGTGTTCATGTTTAAAGAACAGTCTGACTTTGGAAGACAAAATGCACCAACAATTTTGTCTGATTTATTCAGATGAAAGTTTACTGTGTGTGAGACTGAAGATGAATGTGTGTGTGATTTATTGACCCTCTAAATGGTCCTACTTTTTACATGTTGTATTGATATTGAAAATATCTGTATTTTCATAAAAATAGAGGTAGTTGTAGTTGTTAGAGGGCTGTGTCTTTGCCCTGTTTACATTCAAAATTCTGCAGATGAGAATGATCCACTTCCTACAGCAGTCAGTGTTTCCTGTCACGTTCTCACTGAGAGATCAGTCTGACTGAAACATTCAGACAGAGCAGAAGATTTCACACATCTAACAAACTCTGTCCTGTTTACAGCTAAATGTTTTGTCACGTATTGGCTGCATGTTCTGGTGTCAACTCTTTGCTTTTGTAATGTGTGTTTGTGGACTGACAGCAGATTTTCATGTGTCGATGTTTTGTAGATTCTTGTAGCAAATTCTTCCTACATCAGATATGAAGGCATGTTATTGTCATGTCATATTCAGATTATTGTTCTGTTGTTCTTCCCTGAACAGAAAAACGTCAGGAACATGTGGTGGCAGACGAGGAGAAGCGCTCTGACTCTCAGAGAAGGTAAGGAAATGCACAGCTGTTATTTTACTGTTGTCCAAAGTATATTTTGATTATATTGGTCAGTTTTAGCTTCTTTATTTCACTTCAAAGAAAACTTTGAAAAACTTTGTTGTTCTCCAAATGCAAACCTTTCTGCTGGTAAAGTTCAAATCGTAGCCTGGGACTGATGACCTGGAAGCTATGTTTTCACTAGTTTTGATCTTGGAATGTAAAAAAAGAATAAGCTGGGTCCACATGAGTGAAGAGATATGAAGATGACTGTTTCACTAACATGTTTTTAGTGTGTGTAACTGTAAAAACTCAATTTAAAAGTAATTTTATAGAGCATACTTGGAAATGTTATGAAGCTTTCTTTTGCTCATTATTTATGATTTTTTATTACCTTAAATGTTTTGGATATAAACGAGGTCACAGCAGAACATGTAGCATGTAAATGTAGTTTTTAGTTAAACCTTATTTACTTGTTGTTTTTTCCAGAACTGATCATTTTATTTTATGAAAGGGCTTGTTTTTAATCCATTTCTTGGAGTTATTTTTTTTTATAAACTCTTGGCCTGTGGCTTTTAAAATGGCCACATATAGAACCATCTTTGATTCTATGTAGGTATTATATGTATTGATCAGTTACTTACCTAGAAACAATAACATTCTGACTGGACAGTTTTGAACTCGTGAGAGTTCAGTGTTGTAAAAACATTTCATTTATGTAACCTCTCTTCAGACTTGTTGTGGTTTCACTCAGAAAGGTCATAAATCTAAAAGCTCTTGATAGTTCTGACCAATGTGAATTCAGTTTTCTTGTATCCGTTGACCTTCATGAGTTGACCACATTAGTCTCAGTGCACTAAGTGGCATCTCTGTCCTGTTAGGAAGCTCCGGTGTCCAACCACAGGGTTGTCCAGATGAACCGACCAACTGCTCCATCAGCTTCAGTGACTGGACGTCTTTGACACGACCAACTCGTCTGTTTGTGAGAAGCTGTTAAGGCCTAAACTGAATACTTCACTTGTCCATGCATTCATACAGGATGTGTATGAGATAACATCCAAACATACTCATGCAATATGTTTTTGTATTGCATTATTGTGACATTCACTGCATGTGATTCAAAAATCACTTGCTGGCGTCACCTTAATCAAATTTTCCTAAATATTTGTTGTAAACGAGACTTCTAATGATGGCTGACCTTTAATATTATGTTTCAACAAACACATAATCACAGATTCTGTGATGGACTGAATCAGTGGTATGATAAGAATTAACAGTGAAAAATTCAAGCTCTTGTCTTACTTAGTTCCTAACATATTGTCTCCAAACACAACCTGAAATCTAGCTGTGCCACAAAATGTGCTGAAGGTGTGTTGATGGTCAAATGTTAAAATA
>JAMOIN010000556.1:0-47009 GCA_024666655.1 Dascyllus trimaculatus | reverse complement strand
ACATTTCGGACGACATACTATACTATGACGTTTTTATCACATTTCGGACGACATGCTATACAATGACGTTTTTGACAAATTTCGGAAGACATACTATACTATGACGTTTTTATCACATTTCGGACGACATACTATACTATGACGTTTTTGACGTATTTCGGACGACATACTATACTATGACGTTTTTATCACATTTCAGAAGACATACTATACTATGACGTTTTTGACAAATTTCGGACGACATACTATACTATGACGTTTTTATCACATTTCGGACGACATACTATACTATGACGTTTTTATCACATTTCGGACGACATGCTATACTATGACGTTTTTGACAAATTTCGGAAGACATACTATACTATGACGTTTTTATCACATTTCGGACGACATACTATACTATGACGTTTTTGACAAATTTCGGACGACATACTATACTATGACGTTTTTATCACATTTCAGACGACATACTATACTATGACGTTTTTGTCACATTTCGGACGACATACTATACTATGACGTTTTTATCACATTTCGGACGACATACTATACTATGACGTTTTTATCACATTTCGGACGACATACTATACTATGACGTTTTTGACAAATTTCGGACGACATACTATACTATGACGTTTTTATCACATTTCAGACGACATGCTATACTATGACGTTTTTGACACAGTTCGGAAGACATACTATACTATGACGTTTTTGACAGATTTCGGACGACATACTATACTATGATGTTTTTATCACATTTCGGACGACATGCTATACTATGACGTTTTTGACAAATTTCGGACGACATACTATACTATGACATTTTTATCACATTTCAGACGACATACTATACTGACGTTTTTGACAAATTTCGGACGACATACTATACTATGACATTTTTATCACATTTCGGACGACATACTATACTATGACGTTTTTGACAAATTTCGGACGACATACTATACTATGACATTTTTATCACATTTCAGACGACATGCTATACTATGACGTTTTTATCACTTTTCGGACGACATACTATACTATGACGTTTTTGATGATATTTCAGACGACATACTATACTATGACGTTTTTGATGATATTTCAGACGACATACTATACTATGACGTTTTTGATGATATTTCAGACGACATACTATATTATGACGTTTTTATCACATTTCGGACGACATACTATACTATGACGTTTTTATCACATTTCGGACGACATACTATACTATGACGTTTTTGATGATATTTCAGACGACATACTATACTATGACGTTTTTATCACATTTCGGACGACATACTATACTATGACGTTTTTGACACATTTCGGACGACATACTATACTATGACGTTTTTATCACATTTCAGACGACATACTATACTGTGACGTTTTTGATGATATTTCAGACGACATACTATACTATGACGTTTTTGACACATTTCAGACGACATACTATACTATGACGTTTTTGACACATTTCAGACGACATACTATACGATGACGTTTTTGACACATTTCAGACGACATACTATACTATGACGTTTTTGACACATTTCAGACGACATACTATACTATGACGTTTTTATCACATTTCAGACGACATACTATACTATGACATTTTTATCACATTTCAGAAGACATGCTATACTATGACGTTTTTGACAGATTTCGGACGACATACTATACTATGATGTTTTTATTACATTTCAGACGACATACTATACTATGACATTTTTGACAAATTTCAGACGACATACTATACTATGACGTTTTTATCACATTTCAGACGACATGCTATACTATGACGTTTTTATCACTTTTCGGACGACATACTATACTATGACGTTTTTATCACATTTCAGACGACATACTACACCATGACGTTTTTGACAAATTTCGGACGACATACTATACTATGACGTTTTTTTCATTTTTCGGACGACATACTATACTATGACGTTTTTTGACACTTTTCAGACGACATACTATACTATGACGTTTTTTTCATTTTTCGGACGACATACTATACTATGACGTTTTTATCACATTTCAGACGCCATACTATACTATGACGTTTTTATCACATTTCAGACGCCATACTATACTATGACGTTTTTATCACATTTCGGACGACATACTATACTATGACGTTTTTATCACATTTCAGACGACATGCTATACTATGACGTTTTTATCACATTTCAGACGACATACTATACTATGACGTTTTTGATGATATTTCAGACGACATACTATACTATGACGTTTTTGATGATATTTCAGACGACATACTATACTATGACGTTTTTGATGATATTTCAGACGACATACTATACTATGACGTTTTTGACACATTTCAGACGACATACTATACTATGACATTTTTATCACATTTCGGACGACATACTATACTATGACGTTTTTATCACATTTCGGACGACATACTATACTATGACGTTTTTGATGATATTTCAGACGACATACTATACTATGACGTTTTTGACACATTTCAGACGACATACTATACTATGACATTTTTATCACATTTCGGACGACATACTATACTATGACGTTTTTATCACATTTCAGACGACATACTATAGTATGACGTTTTTATCACATTTCAGACGACATACTATACTATGATGTTTTTGACAAATTTCAGACGACATACTATACTATGACGTTTTTGACAAATTTCGGACGACATACTATACTATGACGTTTTTGACAAATTTCAGACGACATACTATAATATGACGTTTTTATCACATTTCAGACGACATACTATACTATGACGTTTTTATCACATTTCAGACGCCATACTATACTATGACGTTTTTATCACATTTCAGACGACATACTATACTATGACGTTTTTGACAAATTTCAGACGACATACTATACTATGACGCTTTTGACAAATTTCGGACGAGATACTATACTATGACGTTTTTGACAAATTTCGGACGACATACTATAATATGACGTTTTTATCACATTTCGGAAGACATACTATACTATGACGTTTTTGACACATTTCGGAAGACATACTATACTATGACGTTTTTATCACATTTCAGACGACATACTATACTATGACGTTTTTGACACATTTCGGACGACATACTATGCGATGACATTTTTATCACATTTCAGACGACAGACTATACTATGACGTTTTTGATGATATTTCAGACGACATACTATACTATGACGTTTTTGACACATTTCGGACGACATACTATACTATGACGTTTTTGATGATATTTCAGACGACATACTATACTATGACGTTTTTATCACATTTCAGACGACATACTATACTATGACGTTTTTGACAAATTTCAGACGACATACTATACTATGACGTTTTTATCACATTTCAGACGACATACTATACTATGACGTTTTTATCACATTTCAGACGACATACTATACTATGACGTTTTTGACAAATTTCAGACGACATACTATACTATGACGTTTTTGACAAATTTCAGACGACATACTATACTATGACGTTTTTATCACATTTCGGACGACATACTATACTATGACGTTTTTGACAAATTTCAGACGACATACTATACTATGACGTTTTTATCACATTTCGGACGACATACTATACTATGACGTTTTTGATGATATTTCAGACGACATACTATACTATGACGTTTTTGATGATATTTCAGACGACATACTATACTATGACGTTTTTATCACATTTCGGACGACATACTATACTATGACGTTTTTGATGATATTTCAGACGACATACTATACTATGACGTTTTTGATGATATTTCAGACGACATACTATACTATGACGTTTTTGACACATTTCAGACGACATACTATACTATGACATTTTTATCACATTTCGGAAGACATACTATACTATGACGTTTTTATCACATTTCAGACGACATACTATACTATGACGTTTTTATCACATTTCAGACGCCATACTATACTATGACGTTTTTATCACATTTCAGACGCCATACTATACTATGACGTTTTTATCACATTTCAGACGACATACTATACTATGACGTTTTTATCACATTTCAGACGACATACTATACTATGACGTTTTTATCACATTTCAGACGACATACTATACTATGACGTTTTTGACAAATTTCGGACAACATACTATACTATGACGTTTTTATCACATTCCAGACGACATACTATACTATGACGTTTTTGATGATATTTCAGACGACATACTATACCATGACGTTTTTGATGATATTTCAGACGACATACTATACTATGACGTTTTTGATGATATTTCAGACGACATACTATACTATGACATTTTTATCACATTTCGGACGACATACTATACTATGACGTTTTTGATGATATTTCGGACGACATACTATACTATGACGTTTTTGACACATTTCAGATGACATACTATACTATGACATTTTTATCACATTTCGGACGACATACTATACTATGACGTTTTTATCACATTTCAGACGACATACTATACTATGACGTTTTTATCACATTTCAGACGACATACTATACTATGACGTTTTTGACAAATTTCAGACGACATACTATACTATGACGTTTTTGACAAATTTCGGACGACATACTATACTATGACGTTTTTGACAAATTTCAGACGACATACTATAATATGACGTTTTTATCACATTTCAGACGACATACTATACTATGACGTTTTTATCACAATTCAGACGACATACTATACTATGACGTTTTTGACAAATTTCAGACGACATACTATACTATGACGTTTTTATCACAATTCAGACGACATACTATACTATGACGTTTTTGACAAATTTCAGACGACATACTATAATATGACGTTTTTATCACATTTCAGACGACATACTATACTATGACGTTTTTATCACATTTCGGACGACATACTATACTATGACGTTTTTGACAAATTTCAGACGACATACTATACTATGACGTTTTTGACAAATTTCGGACGACATACTATACTATGACGTTTTTATCACATTTCAGACGACATACTATACTATGACGTTTTTGACAAATTTCGGACGACATACTATACTATGACGTTTTTGACAAATTTCGGACGACATACTATAATATGACGTTTTTATCACATTTCGGAAGACATACTATACTATACTATGACGTTTTTGACACATTTCGGAAGACATACTATACTATGACGTTTTTATCACATTTCAGACGACATACTATACTATGACGTTTTTGATGATATTTCAGACGACATACTATACTATGACGTTTTTGACACATTTCGGAAGACATACTATGCGATGACATTTTTATCACATTTCAGACGACATACTATACTATGACGTTTTTATCACATTTCAGACGACATACTATACTATGACGTTTTTGATGATATTTCAGACGACATACTATACTATGACGTTTTTATCACATTTCAGACGACATACTATACTATGACGTTTTTATCACATTTCAGACGACATACTATACTATGACGTTTTTATCACATTTCGGACGACATACTATACTATGACGTTTTTAGTGATATTTCAGACGACATACTATACTATGACGTTTTTATCACATTTCGGACGACATACTATACTATGACGTTTTTGATGATATTTCAGACGACATACTATACTATGACGTTTTTATCACATTTCAGACGACATACTATACTATGACGTTTTTGACACATTTCAGATGACATACTATACTATGACGTTTTTGATCATATTTCAGACGACATACTATACTATGACGTTTTTATGATATTTCAGACGACATACTATACTATGACGTTTTTATCACATTTCAGACGACATACTATACTATGACGTTTTTGATGATATTTCAGACGACATACTATACTATGACGTTTTTGACAAATTTCAGACGACATACTATACTATGACGTTTTTATCACATTTCAGACGACATACTATACTATGACGTTTTTGATGATATTTCAGACGACATACTATACTATGACGTTTTTATCACATTTCGGACGACATACTATACTATGACGTTTTTGATGATATTTCAGACGACATACTATACTATGACGTTTTTATCACATTTCAGACGACATACTATACTATGACGTTTTTATCACATTTCAGACGACATACTATACTATGACGTTTTTGATGATATTTCAGACGACATACTATACTATGACGTTTTTGACACATTTCAGACGACATACTATACTATGACATTTTTATCACATTTCGGACGACATACTATACTATGACGTTTTTTGACACATTTCAGACGACATACTATACTATGACGTTTTTATCACATTTCAGACGACATACTATACTATGACGTTTTTATCACATTTCAGACGCCATACTATACTATGACGTTTTTATCACATTTCAGACGACATACTATACTATGACGTTTTTATCACATTTCAGACGACATACTATACTATGACGTTTTTATCACATTTCAGACGACATACTATACTATGACGTTTTTATCACATTTCAGACGACATACTATACTATGACGTTTTTATCACATTTCAGACGACATACTATACTATGACGTTTTTGACAAATTTCGGACGACATACTATACTATGACGTTTTTGACAAATTTCGGACGACATACTATACTATGACGTTTTTATCACATTTCAGACGCCATACTATACTATGACGTTTTTATCACATTTCAGACGACATACTATACTATGACGTTTTTGACAAATTTCGGACGACATACTATACTATGACGTTTTTGACAAATTTCGGACGACATACTATAATATGACGTTTTTATCACATTTCGGAAGACATACTATACTATGACGTTTTTATCACATTTCAGACGACATACTATACTATGACGTTTTTGATGATATTTCAGACGACATACTATACTGTGACGTTTTTATCACATTTCAGACGACATGCTATACTATGACGTTTTTGACAAATTTCAGACGACATGCTATACTATGACGTTTTTGACCCATTTCGGACGACATACTATACTATGACGTTTTTATCACATTTCAGACGACATACTATACTATGACGTTTTTGATGATATTTCAGACGACATACTATACTGTGACGTTTTTATCACATTTCAGACGACATGCTATACTATGACGTTTTTGACAAATTTCAGACGACATACTATACTATGACGTTTTTGACCCATTTCGGACGACATACTATACTATGACGTTTTTATCACATTTCAGACGACATACTATAATATGATGTTTTTTATCACATTTCAGACGACATACTATACTATGACGTTTTTATCACATTTCAGACGACATACTATACTCTGACATTTTTATCACATTTCAGACGACATACAATACTATGACGTTTTTATCACATTTCGGAAGACATACTATATTATGACGTTTTTCTCACTTTTCGGACGACATACTATACTATGACGTTTTTAATGATATTTCAGACGACCTACTACACTATGACGTTTTTTGTTATTTTTAGACTACTAATAATGTACTGTAATATTACTTTTTTTTATTCGCACACTGTATTATGATTTTTCCGTATCAACATATTCTATGGCAGTTTTTTGCTTAGCATGTACACTGTCAAAGCAGCTGTAGTTTAAACACAACACATAAATATAAGTCCCACATTACCTGGTTCAGGACTTTTCACCTCCATGGTGACGTCCAGCGGAGCGTCCAGAGCCGGATGGGACACTCTGCAGGTGATCTTTGTTCCTGGGGGGACGGTAGGAGGGACGGACAGGTGGGACGACAGGGAGAACGTTCCATCACCGTGCTGCCGATGGCTGGTCAGAGAACCCTGGTTTGTCAGGGCTTCAGGCTCTGAGGCCGTGGGAGGAAGTGAAAACCACTCCATCTGAAAGACAGCACAGAACATCAGCTGCTCATCGATCAATCTATCAATCAGCTCATTGATCAGTCTTTGATTTATAGAAACTTCACACAGGTCAGAGCAAGTCAAAGAGCTGATGAACAATCTGAGACCAACATGAGACAGATGAACAATGAACGTCTAATAAAACCAAACAGACAAACGTTAGCAGCAAATAGACAATAAGATCTCAGCATGAGAGAAATCCATAAAGAACATCTGCTACCAGATCATTGTTATATTATATTAGAGACTCTATGATCATTATTATATTATACTGGAAACTCTATGATCATTATTATATTATACTGGAGACTCTATGATCATTATCATATTATTTTAGAGACTCTATGATCATTATCATATTATATTAGAGACTCTATGATCATTATTATATTATACTGGAGACTCTATGGATCATTATTATATTATACTGGAGACTCTATGGATCCTTCCCTGTGACTAGAGGACCGGTGGATCGGGTTCTGACCTGGACGTCCAGAGGGTAGTATTTGCTGCAGTGGCAGCTCAGCGTCTGAGGAGAGCTCGAAGCTTTCTTCTCCTCTGAGAGAGAAACCTGAGGAGGTTCTGGAGAGAAGAGCAGGAAATAGAAGACGACATTAAAGACAGCAGCAGGGACAGGGATAACATCATCTACAGGTTCTAACAACGTTTCAAAGAGAACACCTTCATGTTCCACTCATGCTGTCAGGAGTTTATCCTAATAAAGGTGGAACATGTTGCTGAAACCCTCTGAGGATGAAGGCTGTAGTCACTCTGCCATGAAACGTTCCCACAACGTTCCATGATACAGAGGAAGATCCTTATCAGGGTCTGAAGTCTGGGAACTAAAACAAAACCCACTGAAAGCAGTTCTGCAGAACCTTCTCAGAACGTTTTAGAGCAAACAGAAATCCAGCTGAAGTGGAGGATTCTTCAGAACCGACCCGTCAGACCGTATTAAACCTGTAGATGAACCTGTAGAAGGGTTAGGGCTCGCTCCAGACCGTATTAAACCTGTAAAGGTTAGGGCTCGCTCCAGACTGTATTAAACCTGTAGATGAACCTGTAGAAGGGTTAGGGCTCGCTCCAGACCGTATTAAACCTGTAAAGGTTAGGGCTCGCTCCAGACCGTATTAAACCTGTAAAGGTTAGGGCTCGCTCCAGACCATATTAAACCTGTAAAGGTTAGGGCTCGCTCCAGACCGTATTAAACCTGTAAAGGTTAGGGCTCGCTCCAGACCATATTAAACCTGTAGATGAACCTGTAGAAGGGTTAGGGCTCGCTCCAGACCATATTAAACCTGTAAAGGTTAGGGCTCGCTCCAGACCATATTAAACCTGTAGATGAACCTGTAAAGGTTAGGGCTCGCTCCAGACTGTATTAAACCTGTAAAGGTTAGGGCTCGCTCCAGACCGTCCCTGGACTTACGGCTGATGTGCAGCTGCACCACCTGCTGGGCGTGGAAGCGGCCCACACTGACGGTGCAGATGTAGGTTTCCTCGTCCTCCACCTGCAGCCTGGACAGGGTGATGGAGGCGTCTCCTTCATGGAGCAGCAGAGCGGCGTCCAGGCTGGAGCCTTTCCTCTCTCCAAACACTGAGGAGACACAGAACCGTCAGACGTTGAAGCATCAGCTGATCTCTGTTTATTCAGACTCATCAGGTTAGAACTCCGACCTCTGCTGCTCCTCTGGGTTTAATCATTCATGAGGCTCTTCCTGGTTTCAGCCTCTCCCATCACCTCCCTGATGTTAACGTCTGATGAAGATCTCACTGAGGAGAATCCACTTTTACTGCCTCAGAACGATCTGAACCTACTTTTATATCTTCTGGACAACTCTGGTTTCTAGTTTCATCATATCTGACTTCCAGCTGGTCTGAATCGAACCGACCTGATCTAATCCAGAAGAAACTGGATTTAAATTCTATCTTTACCTCAGCATGTAAAGAGCTATGGGATGAAACATGTAGTGGTTTATGAATAAAGATGAATTTAATGACTTACTTTGCCTTTTATTTCATCTTTATCGTCCAGGCCTCTCATTTATGTGCCGACGTCTTTTATTTTCTTACTCGACTCCTCTTTAAATGAGGCTCCTGAACGTGTTTGAGCTTAAATAAAGATTGAATTAATGAATTCATCTTATTATTAGACCACAGATGAGAAATCTGTTCACTGAATAACCAGCTGACTCAGGAATCAACGTCCGGACCATGAATTATACTTAGAAAGATCCTAAAATCATCAGCCGGACTGCAGATAACTAGAGAAAGGTCCTAATGTGATGTTCAGTTGTACTTTAAATGACGTCATGACTGATGAAGGGTTTATTCACTTTAAATGACGCTGTGATGACTGAATGGTCAGAATCCAACCTAAATATCTCTATTTCAGCTTCCTGATGAAGAAAACCAGAAGTTCTTAATTCAGAAGAACTTTAAAAAATGTTAGTTTAAGAAAGAAACGTCTTAGTTCATTAAAGTTCATTAAAGTTCATTAAACTGCTTCATCTCAGTTGGTTCAGTTGAGTTCTGAGTTCTGAGTCTGTCTGAGGTTGGTCAGTTTAAGTGAAGCCGTTCTGAGGAATAAAACTCCTCAAACTGATCCAGACAACAGAGGAGAAGTTCTGCAGGTTTAAAACAGATAAATGAGACTGAACTGAACCAGAGTTAACTAGCTAGCCCTCACCCGGACAGAACCAGGGTCCATCAGACACCCGGACGTCCTCGGCAGCCCAACAGGAGGCTGATGAACTAAAACCACACCTCACCGTTTACAGGTCAGACTGTGGAGCTGAGAGGACAAACTGGATCAGCCCTCCAGAGAAAACCACTCTCACTCCTCACCTCTCCTCCAGGCTTCCTTCGTTAGCATTAGCTTAGCTCACAGGTGCTTTGTTACATCACTTCCTGTCTGCCTGTCAGGCAAAGTAAAGGGCTGTTCTGTCTGTTTCCTTCTCTGCTAGAAGAAAAACTCAGTTTGAAAAGATCGAATCACTCTGGACTGACCGGGAGGTTCTGGAGGAGAATAAACCTGAAACTAAAAACTAAATATGTTGAAGAGCTGAAGAAGCTGTTTGAACCTCTGGACTGTCTTTATTTCACACTCAGGTGTTGATGCTAGAATTATACATGGAGCAGCTTCAGTTAGGAGTCTCCTGTGTTTGCTGAGTCCATGCTGGTTTTACAGATCTGCTAAATTCTCCAGTGAATCATTTTTTAATTTACTACAGTTTGAATGTTTGCAGACGTTAGTTCATCTCTATGGTTCAGTCCCTTTAACTCCCTGCAGAGCCTCAGTTTAGGTTTGTTGGGATTCAGGACATTAAACGGCTCCTTTACCCAACATGAGCCCAGCGACCTCCAGACATGTCGATGTTTCCATGACCCGTCATCTGAAGCCTCCTCAGGTCTGCTGTTCTCACCTACTGCGTTTCCTCCTGCGTCGTCCAGCTTCGTCTGCATCTCCAGAACTTTCCGTCCTTTGCCTCGGTGCTGCAGCCTCCACTCGACTCCCACCTCCTGACCCAACGGAACCTCCTGCTGCCTGAAGCCACAGTTGAGGAGAACCTGGGCCTTCAGAGGCGCCGATACCGACTTAATGTGTGAGAACACCAAGAAGATCACTGAGGAGCAAAAAACACAGCAGAGCTCAGAAGAACGTCAGAGTCGCTGCAGCAAACCTGGACGTTAAAGTGGAGGTTGGACCTTCAGTAGGCAGCGTTCCCGACCCGCTCAGAGGCAGACCCAGTTTGTTCTGGACCAGGGTGGACGGGTTCTGCTCCACAGGTACGGTCTGCAGGATCAGGGAGGTGCTGAAGTCCACTCCGTCCACACCGAGCGACACCATGAAGAAGCCTGAAGAGTCCTGAAGGCCTCGAGGAGAGTAGCGGCTGATCTCACACAGAACCTCCTGCTGGTTGCAGTCGGCGTGAAGCAGCACGTCGGCCTTCGGGATCTCAGGAGATGAAGCTGAACAGAGATGAGAGACGATGAACACCAGCAGAGCTCAGACGGAACCAGACTTTACGGACGCAGAGGCTCAGGAACCTTTGGTCTCGAACAGGATGAGCTCCGGATCAGGGACGGAGGGCGGGACGAACGGAGTCAGGGCCTCCAGAGATTCATCAGAACCCACTGAGACGTCTCTGAGGACCAGGGTCGCTGGAGTCCGGCTGAACAGAGCTCCTCCTCCCATCCCTCCCAGTCCGACTCCCTCCTCCACCAGGTCACAGGACAGGACCACGTCTGCAACCCCGTCAGCTGAGGAACCAGAGGCTCTCTTACAACCAACATCTTTAACACAGAAACAGCAGCTAGAGGAATAACATGAGTGTCCTCGTAGGTTCAGTCGTAGCATCTGGACCAGTGGACTCAACCCAGTCCAGATGCCACCATTGAACCTACGGGGACCATCCAGACCTGTTTGACTGAGAACCTCCACAGACAACGACATGAGGGAGGTTTTAAAGCTCTTTAACTGAGATGTTCCGACTGCTGAGGAGAGTTTGATCCACAGTTTAAACAGTAAAACATTTTTATTCTTTTTATATTCTTTTTACGTTTCTAAACGTCGCTGATCCTCTGAGCTGCAGGATCAGATGCTGACAGTGAAACGTTCAGAGGATCCGGACTGACGTGATCCAGGTGATCTTAAGTCGAACAGGTTGGACCGGATCCACAGCTCACTGGATCTGAAAACTGAACAAACTGACTTCCTGTTTGGTCTTTAAAGTCTCTGGTTTCTGATTGTTCACCGTCTCTAAATGTGACTCTTAAAACTACAGTGCAACACAGGATGGTGTTACACTCTCTTGTGTCCCACCAGGAACACTGACAGGTAGGAACCAACTTCCTGTGAGTCAGACGGTGGTAAAACTACTCAGATATCACACAGATCAATACTCATTTAATAAATACAATACGTAGAATATAATAATGTCCACATAGTCCAGAGTTATTGATGCAGAGCTGAGTAAACATCGTGATGAAGGTCTGCTGACTGAAGACTACAGATAAACAGACACAGACTGTACTGAGAGGAAAACCTGAACTAGAACGGTTCTCTGAAGAACGTTTGTTTCTGGGATCAGTTTTCTCACCGCTGATGCTCTTCATGAAGAGTCCAAACAGGAAGATTCCAAACATCCTGACGGAGCAGACGCACAAGTTCAGTTCTTTACTTCCACTTTTGTTTGCGTCCAGCTGCTCTCCGTGTTTCTGCTGCTTCAGGCTGCAGCTCTGGAATCTGCCTCCTGACTTCAACTCATCAGCGAAGTTCAGCAGCTGAAACCTTCAGTCTGACTTAAACAAGGTTACTGTGCTGATGAAGCAGCAGCTGTTTGTCCGGACGGAGCATGAGGAGGAGCAGTGAAAGTGAAAGTAAGCACACAGGCTCGTCCAATCACAGAGCAGCACTGAGCGGGTCACTGGTTACTATGGAAACAACCACCACGCTCCATTTCTGTGAACTACCGGAAGATTTCCTGGAAAGAGCCTTGAAACTAAACCAAACTAAGCTAGTCTGGCACCTCTCTGACTCATGCTGCTGGTTCTGGACAGGTTTTTTTAACCTCTTCTCTACATATCTGTTCTTATGACACTTGTTTTACTAACTGAGTGTTTCTTGTGCTTTTTCTTTGCACTATCAACTTTGCTGCTGCACCAATGTAAATTTCCCCGCTGTGGGTTAAATAAAGGATTATCTTGTGTTAAATGCAGGTTAAACAGAAACAGAACTGATTTAATATGAACATATTTCACTGAATCAGATTCACTTAATAGCATAAATAATAGCTCTGACCTTCTAACTGCAGCTTTGAACTGTGAAATAAAAGTCAACAGGTCTCATCATGTTTCCAGAAGAGCTTTAATAAATCTACGACAGAACCAGAGCACATGCCTGTCCAGTGACACAGGTTCATGTTTCAGTGGTTCAGAGCTCCAGGATCTACAGACTGAGGGACAAACATGGACTCTGTGGGGACCTCTGGCCTGTATTAACTCTCTTGTCTACGACTACAGCAGAGAGAAGCTCAGAGACTGGATTTAAGGAGGTTTTATTTCACGGTGGTTTCATGAGCGTCGCGCTGCGCTGACCGCGGTCAGTTCTCCTGCATGGTGCTGTTGATCCAGGGCAGGTAGTTGGTGACTCTGGTGTAAACTCCGTACGTTCCCTGTTTCCCACATTCGATGCCCCAGCTGACGACCCCAGCAGCGTAGAACCGCCCCTGTTCCCTCAGGGTGAAGCCGCTCCCGCTGTCGCCCTGGCAGGAGTCCTTAGAGCCTTCTGGGATTCCAGCACAGAACATGTTCTCCGTCAGCTGGGGAATGTCGGACCTGGTGCCCCTGAAGCGATCCACTGATCTCCGGCAGATCTCCTGATCCACCACTGGAAGCTGAACGTACTTCAGCCTGTTCCTTAACATCCTCCGGCCTTGATCCATTGTGACGCCAAAGCCTGACACCACCCTGAAGATTAAAACACAAAGTCATGATGAGCAAGAAAAACTGGTCAGAGTCTGTTTTAGAGTCACACAAACCCACCGGTGGATAAATCCTCTGTGTTCATCTTGTCTTCACTGAGTTTTGTTCTGGGGTTTCTTTTCTTCAGACTGTAGTAGGAGATGTTTCTTGATGTTTCGACTCTCACCTGCAGTCTTCCTCAGAGACGTCAGCTGATCACTGTGACGTGTCCTCATGTGTTGTTCTTCCTGGGCGTGGCCAACCTGACAGATCTGTCTGACCACGCCCCCCACCGCCTGATGACAGAGTCCAGGTGTGGGAGAGCATGAGTGCCCCTCGTCCCGTTGATGGTGGTTTTTCTACACTTCCCGACTTTGATGGCCTCTTTAATGAATCGTTTGTGTTTGTTGTTCTCTGATCCGATTATTCTTACATCGTCCCAAACACAAACGATTCAATAAAGAGGCCATCAAAGTCGGGAAGTGTAGAAAAACCACCATCAACGGGACGAGGGGCACTCATGCTCTCCCACACCTGGACTCTCTCCTCCAGAGACCATCAGGTGGTGGGGGGGGCGTGGCCAACCTGATAGACCTGTCAGATCTGTCAGGTTGACCACGCCCAGGAAGAACAACACATAAGGACACGTCACAGCGATCAGCTGACGCCTCAGAGGATGACTGCAGATGACAGTCTGACATGTTGGGTATAGAAACGTCTCCTACGACTGTCTGAATAAAGAAACCCCAGAACCACAGCAGAGAATAAAACCACATAGAACAGACTCGGTTCCTTTACCCCATGACGCCGGTGTCGTACGTGGCGCCCTCTGCTGGCAGACACAGCGGCATTACAGAGGAGTTGAACGTGATTGGTTGGTGCAGCTTCATCAAAGCGATGTCGTTGTTGTAGTTTAATTGGTTGGGGTTTTTGTAGTCAGGGTGGATGTGGAGAGAGGACGGATACACGGCCGTGTCCGTCACAGTCTGAACGTTAGTCAGCCCCATGTAAATCTGAAAACCAGCAGCACAAGAAGACGTGAACTCTGACACGCAAACATGAGGACAGGTTTCCTGCAGTGGATCACTCACCCGCACAGTCTCAGGAGGAACCGTGTCTCCGTTTTTGACCAACACATGAGCTGCAGTCAGGATCCAGCGGTCAGCGATCACCATGCCGCCTCCTCTGTCCGACCCCACACTCAGCATCACCTGCCAGGGGATGGTTCCATCCGGGGCGTCGTTGCCTCCGATGATCCTCTGGAAGCCGGAGATCAGCTGTGTGGGCTGGCCACACACTGGAACAGACGGGGAAGTTTCAGGCTTCATGTTCAAAGCAGACAAAAGAACGTCGTAGAGCAGAGAGAAGACGTGAGTCAGGCTGCAGGACTTAAAGCAGTACCTGGCAAACATGTTGGACTGATGATGTCATCATCGGTGGACCGCCACTGTCTGTCTGCATCACACCTGAACTTAGCTGAGGAGGAACGAGACAGCAGAAAACTTCAGTCCAACATCAGATGAAAGTCTTGTTAGCTCCACACCTTAGACGTAGAGGTGGCCTGAGGTGTATTAGTGCACAGTGACATCACTACTGGGCGTGGCTTCATGTGCAACAGAGCACACGTATGTCAAGATGCCTTAGCATGTTTCTATGACATCATTCTGACCAATAAACCAGTCAGACATCTCTGTGATCCAGTTTAGTCAGAATAACAGAGATCTCAAACGTCATTGGTCTGTATTGTAGTGATGTCACTGCTCATGCTCAGCTTCTGATTGGCTGTGGATCAGATGTTAGAAACAGAAAGATCTCATGAGGAGTTTGAGGAGAACCAGAGCTTCGTTCTTCAGAGGCTGGAGGTTCAATCTCCTGGATCTTTGTCCTCGGCTGCTCTGGAGGTGAAACAGCTGCCAGATGTTTCTGCTGAGTCATAGCATGTTCAAAACAAGCTCCGCCCACCACAGAAATCTGCAGCATCACTTCACCGAGTGAACAACATCATGTTCATAAAGTCTGCAGTCCCACTCTGACCAGTCCACACCTCATTAAAGGGTCTATGAAGGACAAAGTAGATGTGCTGAAGAGAATTAAAGAGACCTGGAGCAGGAATTAAGAGTCAGAGTTAAACTGTAGAATGTCAACCAGTCAGAGTTCAGACGAACACATGAGCTGTAGATTCCTGAAACACATGAAGGTAAAGGAAGAATGACGGCGTGGATCTGACATGTAACAGCTGCTCAACACGTCCAGACCACAGCCCCCTAGTCTCCTCTCATGTGTTTACTGGAAATCTTCTAACAGAGATGTTGAGGTGAGGTGAGGTGAACATGACTGAACATGAGCTCTGTGGTACTGAAGGGTTCTAATGCAGATGGATAATAATGGACCTGACTGACTGACCTGGATGTGGTTCATGTACAGATCAGACATCTCTAGTCGGGTCATGTCTCACCGTTCACGCCTCCCAGAGGAGAGTAGAACGGTTCATTGCAGTGGTACTGGACAACAGAACGGTACTGGTTCTTGAACCCCGACAGGAAGGTCACCGCTCCGTTCAGCAGAGCTTCAGGTTCTCCACAGTCGATTACTGCAGAACAACACAGGAACATGTTAATGTTCCGCCAGCCAAACACGGACACCAGACGTGGCGTGTTCAGAGGAAACCCACTGTGGCATTCAGGCAGAGGAAGGTGCCACCGTCCAGAACTCTGGCACATGGCGAAGAAACTCTGGATCTCCTGACCGTCCTGCCAGAAGAACCGGACCATGAAGGAGACATCAGCACATGTCCACACAAACACACGGATCATGAACACGGGTCTGCTGGAGCTTTGCTCTTGTAATGATACATGAAGGTTGGTCTGACCTGCATCAGCTTGTATCCCTGATCACAGCGAACATGGATGTAGTCTCTGTAGAAGTACTCAGTGAGGACAGGCGTGACTCTGCCCCGAGCAACACGGCCCGGAAACAGACACTGAACCCCTGGAACCAGAACACATGGACCCTCAACGATCACATGTTACACACAACATGTTTAACTGAGTTTAACCGAGTGTTCTATCAACATGTTCTAACATGTTTAACATGTTCTAACATGTTTAACTGTTCTAACATGTTCTAACATGTTCTAACTGTTCTAACATGTAAACAGTCACTGTAGTGTTTGTGGTTCTGTGGGTGAGTGTGTGTGTGTGTGCATGTGTGTGTGCGTGGGACTGATTGTGGGTACGTGGCTCTATGTGTGTGTTTGTGGGCAGCGGGTTTTCTTTCTGTGATATTTTTCTACTGTATGTTTTTATTTTGGGAAACACTTTGAGTTACATTTTTTTTTGTATGAAAAGTGCTGTATAAATAAAATTTGATTGATGTTTAACTGTTCTAACATGTTCTAACATGTTCTAACATGTTCTAACTGTTCTGTCATGTTCTAACATGCTCTAACATGCTCTAACATGTTCTAACATGCTCTAACATGCTCTAACATGTTCTAACATGCTCTAACATGTTCTAACTGTTCTGTCATGTTCTAACATGTTCTAACATGTTCTAACATGTTCTGTCATGTTCTAACTGTTCTGTCATGTTCTAACATGTTCTAACATGCTCTAACATGTTCTAACATGTTCTAACATGCTCTAACATGTTCTAACATGCTCTAACATGTTCTAACATGTTCTAACATGTTCTGTCATGTTCTAACTGTTCTGTCATGTTCTAACATGTTCTAACATGCTCTAACATGTTCTAACATGCTCTAACATGCTCTAACATGTTCTAACATGCTCTAACATGTTCTAACATGTTCTAACATGTTCTAACATGTTCTGTCATGTTCTAACATGTTCTGTCATGCTCTAACATGTTCTAACATGTTCTAACATGTTCTAACATGTTCTGTCATGTTCTAACATGTTCTAACATGCTCTAACATGTTCTAACATGTTCTGTCATGTTCTAACATGTTCTAACATGTTCTAACATGTTCTGTCATGTTCTAACATGTTCTGTCATGTTCTAACATGTTCTAACATGTTCTAACATGCTCTAACATGTTCTAACATGTTCTAACATGCTCTAACATGTTCTAACATGTTCTAACATGTTCTAACATGTTCTAACATGTTCTAACATGTTCTAACATGTTCTGTCATGTTCTAACATGTTCTGTCATGTTCTAACATGTTCTAACATGTTCTAACATGTTCTGTCATGTTCTAACATGTTCTAACATGTTCTAACATGTTCTGTCATGTTCTAACATGTTCTAACATGCTCTAACATGCTCTAACATGTTCTAACATGCTCTAACATGTTCTAACATGTTCTAACATGCTCTAACATGTTCTAACATGTTCTAACTGTTCTAACATGTTCTAACATGCTCTAACATGCTCTAACATGCTCTAACATGTTCTAACATGCTCTAACATGCTCTAACATGTTCTAACATGTTCTGTCATGTTCTAACATGTTCTAACATGCTCTAACATGTTCTAACATGTTCTAACTGTTCTGTCATGTTCTAACATGTTCTAACATGTTCTAACATGCTCTAACATGCTCTAACATGTTCTAACATGTTCTAACATGTTCTGTCATGTTCTAACATGTTCTAACATGTTCTAACATGCTCTAACATGTTCTAACATGTTCTGTCATGTTCTAACATGTTCTAACATGTTCTAACATGCTCTAACATGTTCTAACATGTTCTAACATGTTCTAACATGCTCTAACATGTTCTAACATGTTCTAACATGTTCTAACATGTTCTAACTGTTCTGTCATGTTCTAACATGTTCTAACATGTTCTAACATGTTCTAACTGTTCTGTCATGTTCTAACATGTTCTAACATGTTCTAACATGTTCTAACTGTTCTGTCATGTTCTAACATGTTCTAACATGTTCTAACATGTTCTAACTGTTCTGTCATGTTCTAACATGTTCTAACATGTTCTAACATGCTCTAACATGTTCTAACTGTTCTGTCATGTTCTAACATGTTCTAACATGTTCTAACAGTGGACCGGACGCTGCAGCCCAGCTGGGGTGTTCCTGCTCCTCACTCTGGGTTCTGTAGTCCAGACTCCAGCCTCGGCTCTGTCCTTCGTCATCCGTGTGGTAGTCCAGAGTCACGGTGCTGGAGTTGGTTTCTATCAGTCCTGGACTGGACCGACCACAGAGCTTCATGGGTTCTCTGTCTGGGAGGGTCACCTTCAGAACACAGATCATTACTGCCTGATGTTCAGCCTCAGATCCCTCTGCTTCACTTAAACAGAAAACACTGGAGAGAGACCAGCTGGAACAGAGTCCATGACGTGGTCTAACCGGGACCCTGACCCTGAATCAGGTTTATCCAACAGCTGACATTCACACCACTAATTTAAGGTGGATCCACTTAAATCTGGTCCCTTTTCAAAATCAAGTTCACATCAGTAAAGTCAACTTTAGGTGTTTTTCTCCACTTTGCTTTGACCAAATGTTCTTTTTTCCTTTACTCTGTAATTTAACTGGAAGAAAACAGCGTCTGAGCTGCAGCAGGAACATCTGGAGGAACATCTGGAGGAACAGACGACAGGTTTAAACAGACACACGGGATTTAAAGCAGCTGAAGTCCAGAAAAGTAAAACTCCATCGTCACAGCAGGAAGATAAATGAGGTTAATGTGAGGAAGGACCTCCTCCACAGCTCAGAGTTTACCTGCAGCCAGTGATGGAGGCAGACTGAGCCGTCCTCAGTGTCGACGCTCTCGATGTGGAAGTTATCGGGGAAGTTCAGAGACACCGTGAAGCCGGGTTCTACTGAGATGACGTACTGACAGGACACAGCGTGGGGCGGAGCCATGGGGTAACCTGGACTGGACAGGTGACCCTCAGCTTCATCAAAGATACCTCCGCCACAGGACACTGGGGAACAACAGAACCAGGAGTGAAGAGGAGACCCACCGTAGACGTGGACGTCATGTCCACACTTTAACATCAGAGTTTCTGATTCACTGCTTAATAAACAGCAGACGTCACCTTTAAAGGTACGTCTCTACTCACACACACAGGTGCGCTGGTCTGACCGCAGCTCGTAACCATGGTGACAGGAGCACAGGTAAGAGCCCAGAGTGTTGAGGCAGATCTGGGAGCAGAGCGGACCCGACCCGTCCAGAGGTTCCGGTTCCGAACATTCATCTACATCTGATGAGAGAGTTTCAGTGTGAGTGGGAGGAGGAGGCCCAGAACATGGAGGAGGAGCAGGAGGAGGAGCTACCTATGGCCTGGTACTGGGCCGAGAAGCCCAGGTTCTGGTGCCGCTCCGGGTTGTTGCCGTCAGTTTGGAAGACGAGGGTGAGGGTGTTGCCTGGAGACAGGATGGGATGGTTGCCGGGGTGATGTCCGTCAGCAGAGTTCTCAGTGCCACAGAACTTCCCCAGCAGCTTGTCGTTGTGCAGAACCTGAGGACCGTATAGAGGAAGGAGGTTCTCCATCAGGACGAAACGGTTCTGAGAAAACCTCAAAAACTAAATGATTCACACAGAAGGAGTCCAGACGGGCCTCCAGACCTCAGACCAGACCTCAGACCAGACCTCCACAGTGTTCTGGTTTCAGTCTGAACTGATCCAGTCTGACTCCAGGTTCAGGTTCTTCTTTAGACGCCAGAACTGACTCATTTAAATAAACTAACCAGATGTTCCAGGTCAACAAATGAACACCACATCTTCAGATTACAGCCCAACGACCTACAGCCTGGTTACAGCGTAGTCTCTGGTACGTTTATGAGGACACTGAGGAACAGGAAGTGAAGTTACAGAAAAACAAGGCCCCAGTTCAGGATCTCATAAAGACCTGTGGCTGTGTTTACTGTATTGATTATACCAGCTGATTAGAGGGCATGTCTGACCTGCTGATCAATAACCTGATGGGTTCTGGTGGGTTCTGTGTGTGTTCTGTGTCTGTTCTGTGTGGGTTCTGTGTGTGTTCTGTGTGTGTTCTGTTTTGGGTTCTGTGTGTGTTCTGGTGGGTTCTGTGTTGGGTTCTGTGTGGGTTCTGTGTTGTGTTCTGTGTTGGGTTCTGTGTTGGGTTCTGTGTTGGGTTCTGTGTTGTGTTCTGTGTTGGGTTCTGTGTTGGGTTCTGTGTTGTGTTCTGTGTGTGTTCTGTGTTGTGTTCTGTGTTGTGTTCTGTTTTGGGTTCTGTGTGGGTTCTGTGTTGGGTTCTGTGTTGTGTTCTGTGTTGGGTTCTGTGTTGGGTTCTGTGTTGTGTTCTGTGTGTGTTCTGTGTTGTGTTCTGTGTTGTGTTCTGTTTTGGGTTCTGTGTGGGTTCTGTGTTGGGTTCTGTGTTGGGTTCTGTGTGTCTTCTGGTGTGTTCTGTGTGTGTTCTGTGTGTGTTCTGTGTGTCTTCTGGTGTGTTCTGTGTGGGTTCTGTGTTGGGTTCTGTGTTGGGTTCTGTGTTGGGTTCTGTGTTGTGTTCTGTGTTGGGTTCTGTGTTGGGTTCTGTGTTGTGTTCTGTGTGTGTTCTGTGTTGTGTTCTGTTTTGGGTTCTGTGTGGGTTCTGTGTTGGGTTCTGTGTTGGGTTCTGTGTGGGTTCTGTGTTGGGTTCTGTGTTGGGTTCTGTGTGGGTTCTGTGTTGGGTTCTGTGTTGTGTTCTGTGTGGGTTCTGTGTTGGGTTCTGTGTGTGTTCTGTGTTGGGTTCTGTGTTGTGTTCTGTGTGGGTTCTGTGTTGTGTTCTGTGTGGGTTCTGTGTTGTGTTCTGTGTTGGGTTCTGTGTGGGTTCTGTGTGGGTTCTGTGTTGGGTTCTGTGTTGGGTTCTGTGTGGGTTCTGTGTGGGTTCTGTGTTGGGTTCTGTGTGTGTTCTGTGTGTGTTCTGTGTGGGTTCTGTGTTGGGTTCTGTGTTGGGTTCTGTGTTGGGTTCTGTGTTGGGTTCTGTGTGGGTTCTGTGTTGGGTTCTGTGTTGTGTTCTGTGTGGGTTCTGTGTTGGGTTCTGTGTGTGTTCTGTGTTGGGTTCTGTGTTGTGTTCTGTGTGGGTTCTGTGTGGGTTCTGTGTTGGGTTCTGTGTGGGTTCTGTGTGGGTTCTGTGTTGGGTTCTGTGTGGGTTCTGTGTGTGTTCTGTGTTGGGTTCTGTGTGTGTTCTGTGTTGTGTTCTGTGTTGTGTTCTGTGTGGGTTCTGTGTTGGGTTCTGTGTGTGTTCTGTGTTGGGTTCTGTGTTGTGTTCTGTGTGGGTTCTGTGTGGGTTCTGTGTGGGTTCTGTGTGGGTTCTGTGTTGGGTTCTGTGTTGTGTTCTGTGTGGGTTCTGTGTTGGGTTCTGTGTTGTGTTCTGTGTGGGTTCTGTGTGTGTTCTGTGTTGGGTTCTGTGTTGTGTTCTGTGTGGGTTCTGTGTGGGTTCTGTGTGGGTTCTGTGTGGGTTCTGTGTTGGGTTCTGTGTGGGTTCTGTGTGTGTTCTGTGTTGTGTTCTGTGTGGGTTCTGTGTGGGTTCTGTGTGGGTTCTGTGTGGGTTCTGTGTTGGGTTCTGTGTGTGTTCTGTGTTGTGTTCTGTGTTGTGTTCTGTGTGGGTTCTGTGTGGGTTCTGTGTTGGGTTCTGTGTGTGTTCTGTGTTGGGTTCTGTGTTGTGTTCTGTGTGGGTTCTGTGTGGGTTCTGTGTTGGGTTCTGTGTGTGTTCTGTGTGGGTTCTGTGTTGGGTTCTGTGTGGGTTCTGTGTGGGTTCTGTGTGTGTTCTGTGTGGGTTCTGTGTGGGTTCTGTGTTGGGTTCTGTGTTGTGTTCTGTGTGGGTTCTGTGTGGGTTCTGTGTTGGGTTCTGTGTGGGTTCTGTGTGTGTTCTGTGTGGGTTCTGTGTGTGTTCTGTGTTGTGTTCTGTGTTGTGTTCTGTGTGGGTTCTGTGTTGGGTTCTGTGTGTGTTCTGTGTGTGTTCTGTGTTGTGTTCTGTGTTGTGTTCTGTTTTGGGTTCTGTGTGGGTTCTGTGTTGGGTTCTGTGTTGGGTTCTGTGTGGGTTCTGTGTTGGGTTCTGTGTTGTGTTCTGTGTGGGTTCTGTGTTGGGTTCTGTGTGTGTTCTGTGTTGGGTTCTGTGTTGTGTTCTGTGTGGGTTCTGTGTGGGTTCTGTGTTGGGTTCTGTGTGGGTTCTGTGTGGGTTCTGTGTTGGGTTCTGTGTGTGTTCTGTGTTGGGTTCTGTGTGTGTTCTGTGTTGTGTTCTGTGTTGTGTTCTGTGTGGGTTCTGTGTTGGGTTCTGTGTTGGGTTCTGTGTGGGTTCTGTGTGGGTTCTGTGTGGGTTCTGTGTGTGTTCTGTGTTGGGTTCTGTGTGTGTTCTGTGTTGTGTTCTGTGTTGTGTTCTGTGTGGGTTCTGTGTTGGGTTCTGTGTGTGTTCTGTGTTGGGTTCTGTGTTGTGTTCTGTGTGGGTTCTGTGTGGGTTCTGTGTGGGTTCTGTGTGGGTTCTGTGTTGGGTTCTGTGTTGTGTTCTGTTTGGGTTCTGTGTTGGGTTCTGTGTGTGTTCTGTGTTGGGTTCTGTGTTGTGTTCTGTGTGGGTTCTGTGTGGGTTCTGTGTGGGTTCTGTGTGGGTTCTGTGTTGGGTTCTGTGTGGGTTCTGTGTGTGTTCTGTGTTGTGTTCTGTGTGGGTTCTGTGTGGGTTCTGTGTGGGTTCTGTGTGGGTTCTGTGTTGGGTTCTGTGTGTGTTCTGTGTTGTGTTCTGTGTTGTGTTCTGTGTGGGTTCTGTGTTGGGTTCTGTGTGTGTTCTGTGTTGGGTTCTGTGTTGTGTTCTGTGTGGGTTCTGTGTGGGTTCTGTGTTGGGTTCTGTGTGGGTTCTGTGTGGGTTCTGTGTTGGGTTCTGTGTGGGTTCTGTGTGGGTTCTGTGTTGGGTTCTGTGTGTGTTCTGTGTTGGGTTCTGTGTGGGTTCTGTGTGGGTTCTGTGTTGGGTTCTGTGTGTGTTCTGTGTTGGGTTCTGTGTGTGTTCTGTGTTGGGTTCTGTGTGGGTTCTGTGTTGGGTTCTGTGTGGGTTCTGTGTGGGTTCTGTGTGTGTTCTGTGTGGGTTCTGTGTGGGTTCTGTGTTGGGTTCTGTGTTGTGTTCTGTGTGGGTTCTGTGTGGGTTCTGTGTTGGGTTCTGTGTGGGTTCTGTGTGTGTTCTGTGTGGGTTCTGTGTTGGGTTCTGTGTTGTGTTCTGTGTTGGGTTCTGTGTGTGTTCTGTGTTGGGTTCTGTGTTGGGTTCTGTGTGGGTTCTGTGTGTGTTCTTTTTTGGGTTCTGTGTTGGGTTCTGTGTTGGGTTCTGTGTGGGTTCTGTGTGTGTTCTGTTTTGGGTTCTGTGTTGGGTTCTGTGTTGTGTTCTGTGTTGGGTTCTGTGTGGGTTCTGTGTGGGTTCTGTGTTGGGTTCTGTGTGGGTTCTGTGTGGGTTCTGTGTTGGGTTCTGTGTTGTGTTCTGTGTGGGTTCTGTGTGGGTTCTGTGTTGGGTTCTGTGTTGGGTTCTGTGTGGGTTCTGTGTTGTGTTCTGTGTTGGGTTCTGTGTTGGGTTCTGTGTGGGTTCTGTGTAGGTTCTGTGTGGGTTCTGTGTTGGGTTCTGTGTGTGTTCTGTGTTGTGTTCTGTGTGGGTTCTGTGTGGGTTCTGTGTTGTGTTCTGTGTTGTGTTCTGTGTGGGTTCTGTGTTGTGTTCTGTGTTGGGTTCTGTGTTGGGTTCTGTGTGGGTTCTGTGTGGGTTCTGTGTTGTGTTCTGTGTGTGTTCTGGTGGGTTCTGTGTGTGTTCTGTGTGTGTTCTGGTGGGTTCTGTGTGTGTTCTGTGTGTGTTCTGGTGTGTTCTGTGTGTGTTCTGTGTGTGTTCTGTGTGGGTTCTGTGTGTGTTCTGTGTGTGTTCTGGTGGGTTCTGTGTGTGTTCTGTGTGTGTTCTGTGTGGGTTCTGTGTGTGTTCTGTGTGTGTTCTGTGTGGGTTCTGTGTTGTGTTCTGTGTGTGTTCTGGTGGGTTCTGTGTGTGTTCTGTGTGTGTTCTGGTGGGTTCTGTGTGTGTTCTGGTGGGTTCTGTGTGTGTTCTGTGTGTGTTCTGGTGGGTTCTGTGTGTGTTCTGTGTGTGTTCTGTGTTGGGTTCTGTGTGTGTTCTGTGTTGGGTTCTGTGTGGGTTCTGTGTGTGTTCTGTGTTGGGTTCTGTGTGGGTTCTGTGTTGGGTTCTGTGTGGGTTCTGTGTGGGTTCTGGTTCTGACTGTAAGTGAGTCGTAGTAGCAGCCTGCAGACGCCTCGATGTCCAGGTGGGTGAAGGTGAGTCGGATCCGGAACCCTTCAGGAACGTTCAGGTCCCACTGCTGCAGCAGGTTGGGGGGGTACGTCTGGGGGTACCGGGGGGACCGGACCTCGCCGAACATCGGGGGGTCCGGTTCTGGCAGCGGGCCACAGTCACACAGCAGCACAGAACACAGGAACCTGCAGAGAGTCGATCTGTTGACCAGCCGGAGGTCCAGAGAGCAAACAGAGCAAACAAACAGAGCAACAACGAACAGGGACAGAACCAAGGAACCAGAGACAGAGTTCATATGAGAACATGGATCAGAGAGACCGGAGAACACCGGCCGTCTGAACAGAACCTCAGGACCAGAACCCTGCATCGGAACAAAATGTCCAGGAACAGCAGCCACATGCTGACAGACTTAAAGCAGACCAGGACTAGACCAGGACTAGACCAGGACTAGACCAGGACTAGACCGGCGTTAGAGGGGGAACATTTAACAGGAACACTGGAGCAGAACTCACCAGACGGTCCAGAACATCTTTGGGTCCGAGTTCTCCATGAGCGAGCTGGTCGGCGCCGTCGGATCAAATGTCTCACATCCAGGTGAAACATTAATATCAGGGTTTAGCAACGGCCTGCGTTAATGCCAGGAAGCAGCTGTTTGTTTTGGCAAAACCAGAAGAAAACCGACTAAAGTACAAAGAAAGAACTAAACAGGGAAAACAGAGGATCAGGAACAGCTCTAGAACCCGACCCTGAGGGGACACGTGGAGTCCTCAGAGATCCAGACCCCCTGACCCAAACCCTGACTTTACCTCCGACCCCGTTAGAGATTAATGTCTTCAGAAAATGTCCAGAACTGCTCCGTTTGGTTTTCAGCTGATTCAGTTTCACTTCAGAGGAAAACATCGTCACTGCTTCATTCAACCAGCAGGGGGAGACATTCACTGTCCTAACTACTGGGAACCAGCGTCAAGACCCTCAAACATACTGGGAACCAGTTTAGAGACCCTGAAACATACTGGGAGATCATTTAAAGACCCTGAAACATACTGGGAACCAGTTTAGAGACCCTCAAACATACTGGGAACCAGTCTAAAGACCCTAAAACATACTGGGAGACGGCATTAAGTAAACAGAAAATAAAAACAGACTCTTCTTTCACGTTTTAACCAAGGCCCTCCTAATGCTAAAGATAAATCTGAACATGGAACCCTCCAGGTTAATCATTGACGTCTCTTCCTAATGTGTCGTTCGAGTCATTTCCAGACAGAAGAACCTGCAGCTCAGATAAAAACACTAACTTCATGAGGAGTGTTTGAATAAATGAAAACACAAATGCTCTCCAGGTGATTTGCAGATGTTTCCTTTATTGTCGGAGCAGTTTATAACGTGTGACTGAGTATTAATGCTGGTACATGGATTACAGGATTTACTTCTGAAGCTGTTACTGGGTCATGGAGGCTGCAGCTCGGCGTGTCTCTAAGTTCTGTCTTCTTTCTTCATGGTGGTTCTGATCCACTCGACGTAGTTCTCCACCTTGGTGTAGTAGCCCTTATTGTCTCCGCCTCTACAGGGGGCTCCCCAGGACACGATGCCGGCCAGAACATAAGGCCCGTTGTCTGAGGACAACATGGGCAGAACAAACGGACCTCCACTGTCTCCTTGGCAGCTGTCCTTCCCCGGAGCTCCGGCACAGAACATGTTGTCGGTGAAGGTCATGGCTTTGTTGGAGGCGGTGGTCGGCGTGCGCCTGCACTCGTTCACAGGGTACGCTGAAATATGAGCGTATTTTAACAGAGCGGTGATTCTCTGGTTCTCCGTCCCCCCCCAGCCCGACACGGTTCCCTGCTCGTTGTCCCAGATGCCTCGGTCCGGTTCTGGGAGGCAGATCGGCAGCAGGTTTGGACCAAAGTTCACCCTGGAGCTGAACCTAATGAGAGCGATGTCGTTGTCGTAGTTGGTGCGTTCAGCAGCAGCTCCTTTAGAGTAACCAGGATGGATGATGATCCTGTCGCTGGTCAGCTGAGCGACGCCGGGCCCGCTGGAGGTTCTTCCATCTATCAAACCACCAAACAGACTCAGAGACGTCTCCTGGACTTCGTCGACAACATGAGCAGCCGTCACAGCCCAGCGGTCCGAGATCAGAGACGCTCCTCCTCTGTTGGGGGCTTTGATCAGGAGCTGCCAGGGGATCTGCCCCAGCCTCGCATTCTGACCCCCCAGAATCCTTCCTGCACTCGTGAA
This sequence comes from Dascyllus trimaculatus, assembly GCA_024666655.1. Classification (NCBI taxonomy): domain Eukaryota; kingdom Metazoa; phylum Chordata; class Actinopteri; family Pomacentridae; genus Dascyllus; species Dascyllus trimaculatus. The sequence continues at coordinate 19,184 of JAMOIN010000556.1, read as the reverse complement.
GGAGGCGTCCGTCCGTCCGCACACTGGAGAACACAGACAGGCATCAGCAAGGCCCAACTCAAATACAAGAATCAGCAAAGAGCACTGCTTCCTGCATCCAGTTGAACCGGAGCAACATCAGCAGCACTTTGTTCTCTCTGATGTCATCAGACGTCGTCTACATGTTTCTGCTGCTGCTCGGCCTCCTTCCCCACTGTGGGACTAATGAAGCTCGTCTGTCTGAACTGTTGACCTGGTTTTATTCTCTGATCCAGGTTGTTTCTCCTGATAGATCCTTGCTTGTGTATCTACTCTCAGATGTACGTCGCCTGGATAAAAGCCTCTGCTGAATGAGACGGTGGACCTGGAGGTTCCTACCTGCGGTGCATTCTGGCAGCTTCCTCGTCCCGTCGGCTGACATCCACTCACCGCTGGAGCTGCAGCTGTAGGTGTCTGAAAGGAGACGAGCATCAGTGAAACCGCTCAGCTAACCTGACCAGGGATGAGCAGCAGCTGCCTGTAGTCACCGTTTCCGTCCAGCCTGTAGTACTCTGAGCTGCACTTGAACTGGATCTGGTCCTGGTACTGAGTGTGAGGTGGTTCTGATCCGACCAGCTGCAGGACTCCACCCGCTGGAACTTCAGGGAACCCGCAGTCCACAGCTGCAGGAGGCGAGAGGTGGAAAAAGACAGATTATAACAAACAAGACGCCCAGATTCTAGAGAGGAGACGGATCATGTGGCGGTGAGACTCACGTTCACAGGTGTAGCTGGGAATCCAGGTACCTGTGATGTCACATGACGCCTCAAACTGTGATGTCATTGTCTGGACGCCCTGCTGCTTCACAAACACAGAACCAGTTAGAGTCCAGAACGTTTCATGAGGGGTCAAACTGGTCCCCTGTGACTCACACTGTTCACCACATAGCCGTCCTCACAGGTCACCGTCACCGTCTGCCCGTGGTGGTGTTCTGCTCTCTGAGGCGCCGCGGTCGAGTGTGATGTCACCTCGGCGGGACACACCTTATCTGCAGGTAACACAGGACAGTCAGGATCACCTACAGCGAGCCTCAGAGCCCAAGTTCCCCACAGAGTCTGCAGAACCTCTGGTCCTGAAGTGCAGGGAGAAGCCTCTGTTGGTGCCGAAGCCGTCGGAGGTGAATCGGATCCGGACGTGATGCGAGTGGGTGAGGAGGGGAGACGGGGGAGGAGAGGAACCGCAGAACGGGCCGAGGGTGACGGACGGAGTCTCCACCTGCAAACAGACAAAGGCTCAGGTTCCTCTGAACAAACAGGAGGTTCAGTTTATCACAGAAAACAGCCCAGAACTCCGACCCGCTCATCCCAGTTAGACCAGTACAGACTTCCTCCTCAGAACCCTTCAACTGGACACGACTGAACACCAGACAGCAGACGAAGGGTTTCAACCTCCACTGGAACAGTCCTGACATCATCAGACAGACGATCAGCATTTAGACTGATCCGGACACGTCAGGACGGGTTCAGGGACAGAACAAAGCCGGTTCTAAAGCTGGACGACGACGACGACGACGATGACGACGACGACGACGACGACTCAGCGTCTCATTGATCCTTCTTATTAGATTTACTGTAATCAATGTGACACCCAGGAAGTAGAAGTGATGTTCTATACATGTTGTCTTGACGTTGATGGCAGGTTCTCCGGTTCTCCTACATTCTGATCAGCTTCAAGGCGTCGTGCTGCTTCAGCTCCACTGAACTCAAGACTTCTAAGACGTTTCCTATGAAATCCTCTGGACCCAAAACATCTGGACCAAACCTTCGTTGCTTGATGACAGAAAACAACAGAAAGATTTAGATGTTGGATGTTTAAAATGACCCACAGGTGACGGCGGTCCACCGGAAACCTGGTTATAGAACCATAACGACTAATAATCAGCCTGGATGACTGATTCTGTGACAGACGTGAGGTCAGGTTTACATGTGAGTCACTGCTGTGGTGAACGCCTGGCATGAAAACAAAGGAAGAACCTCCGACCACAGGAAACAGACGTCAGTCTGCCGTCAAACCAGAGAGGGAGCTTCTGTCACGCAACCGAGAACCAGAGCCGGAGGTCTGAAGGATCCCGAGGCCTGACTGGTGTGAAGGAGTCACAGCTGCAGACTGAACAGACGAACGCTCGGTTTGTCGGAACGTCTGAGGACCTGAAGAACGAAGCAAAACGCTGGAAAACCTGAAGCGTCTGAAGGAGAAGGTTCAGAAGCCAAGAACAGCGAGAAGAACAGCTGATCCAAACATCTACTGAACACGGACCAGGATGAGCTGCACACGTCTCACTTTATATTTCATATTTACATGTCAGGAAAAACTATTTACTTCACTTTTAACACGCGAGGATCAAAACTAGCACCATAACTACACTGTAAAAAATAACCCAAACTAACAGAGAACCACGTCGACATTCCATCACTAACAAACACTTTCTATGAGGTCGTTTAATTATTTAACGAAGGATATTTATAAATGTGAAAACAACAGATTTAGTTCATGGATGCTTCCAGATTTAAACAGTTGTTCATGTTTGTTTGTGGAGATTCTGGTTTGACTCCTTTAACAAACAAAACGTCTTCTTCTGTTAATTGTCACTGATTAGATTTGATTTTAGAAAAATATGCTTAGTGTTGAACTTATATTCAACAGATTAATGTATTTTTATTTAAACTAAAATAAAATATTTGTGAGACAACAGTGAATGTGTGTTTTAAGAGTCTATATTTTTAAATATAGATTTTTGTTGTTAATTTTAGTTTTAAATTCACTAATTTTTCCATGAAATAAAAATAAAATCTTCAGAATGACATAACAGATTTTTTACAGTGCTCTCTTAGATCTGCTGTTGTGGGGAAACTAAGACGTTTTACAGGAACTGACTGCATTCAGAAGGAAAACTCCCAGATGAGCACACAGACGACTACATTCCCCAGAAGGACCCTGAGTCCCGTCCAGAGCTTTCAGCCTGAGCTTCCTGTTTGTGGAGCTTCGGCAGGTCTGAGTGTTTCTACCCTGAGGCCGTCGATGCATTGGCCGTCTGGACTCTGCTCCACGTCGAACACGCCGGAGAAGTGCAGCTCCAGCTGCAGGCGGCTCTCCACAGACAGGACGGACACACAGTCGGCGTTCTCTGCATAGGAACCGGGCCAGGACGGGCTGGACACGTCCCCGGAGGTCCGGCCGGACAGATCCTCGCTGCAGCTCACTGAGGGGAGGAAGAACCATCAGAAGCAGCACATCACCTTAATACAAGCCAAGCTGACAGTTAAAACGGACTGAGAGCTTCTGGTTGTTCTGAGGTTTCCACGTCTACAGCTGAAGCATTTGATAAAATATTAAACAGGAGTTTGTCACTAAACGGTTCCTTCATGGTCTTTATCCTGCTGGAGAAAAGAGCAGAAACAATAAAGGACGTGGAGTCACTCATAAAACCAAACCTGAATGTTTGGAACGAAGACGCCCACTAACCCTAAACCTGTCTACAGATGACCCTGGTATCTTCTAGACCTGGTTCTGACCAACCTCCTACCAACATGCTGATAGGAGCCTTAAAGTTTACCCAGAATGCACTTGTTAAAGTTTCCTCTGGTGGATGATCAGAAACCAGAACCACATCCAGGAACCACTGATGGTTTCTAGGACTCTATGTCAGACATTAGACTGTTCACACTAGGAGACATCCCATAATACTGATGCTACAGCTGGTTCTAGAGAACATGAACTAGACCAGGTGTAATGTTCAGACTGAGACTCCTGGGTGGATGTAAACTGACCCTAGCCCTTCCTGTGTCAGTGTTTTCTCTTTTCCTGGTGGTGTTGAGTCTTTATGGGTTCCTTCGTTCCTTTCTGTGGGGACTTCTCATGTTTTTAGGCTTTTAGAATGTATTTCAACTCTTTTTGAGGTGATTTTTTTTGTCTTTTTATGGTCATTTAACCCTCTTCCTGCCGACTACACATATTTCTGTGGTAGTTTTGAGTCTTTGTGGTAATTTCTCCTCTTTTTGTGGTTATTTAACATCGTTTTGTGCTGATCTGGGTCCAGGTTCTACCAGAACTCCAGTGTGTTGTTCCTCCTACATGTCATGTGTCTATCTGCTGGACTGATGAGGTTCTGATCCATGTGGACCCCCCTCTATGGACTTCATGGAGACCTTCATAGTCTGAAGGTAGAGCTCTGACTATTAGTAAAGGTACTGGAGATGAAGGACCAGATGGTTCTGAGGAGGACCTTTGGTAGATTTCATGGAATGACCTGTAATAAACATTAATAAACCAGTAATAAACCTGTAGTAAACCAGAGTTCCAGTCCACAGCACCAGTACGGTGTCATTTCAGATAAAGAAGATCCTTTCGTCTGAACAGATTCAGTCTACTGATCCGTTACTCAACGTCTCATCTCTGTTTAACTTCTGCTTCCTCTAATCTGTCTCACTTCGTCTTTCGGTAAAGCTGCTCCTTCCTCTCCTGCTTTAACCCTTCCCTCTGTCTGATGGTAATCTGATTACTTGGTTACCGGTGCAGGTGTGATTGTCGTCGGCCAGCAGGTAACCATGGCGACAGGAGCAGCGGTATCCTCCGATGAAGTTGTGGCAGAACTGGGAGCACTGGTTGTTCTGGTCCTCACATTCATCGAAGTCTGAGAGGAGAAATTAAAGTTCAGACCCAGAAAAACATCCGACATCTGATCATCAGCTGATCATCAGCTGATGATCAGCTGATGATCAGCTGATCAGACGGGTCACATGGTCACTAAACAGGAGCTTTACTTGTTGTGTGTTTCAACATCCTGACGTCCAGAAGAGACGATCAGCTTCAAACTGAACCTGAAAGTCTGAACATCCTCCTCTGTCTGGTTGAAACACACCAGGACTAAACTGACCTCCTGCAGCATTAAACAGTCCAATCTTCATTAAACTGTCTCAGACTCCTGTGTTAACGAACGCATCCACCTCCCTGTTAGCATCATGAAGTGTGTGTTCCTGCAGGCAGCAGCTGAACTCTGAGCTTCTCACCGTGGACGTCGTAGAAGCCTCTGAAGCCGGTGTGTCTCTGAGGGTTGGAGAAGTCCGAGTGGAAGCTGATGGAGAGGCAGCCGCCCGACGTCGACACCAGGGACGGATTCACCTCCGACCGCAGAGCCTGGAAGTCTCTCCGACCACAGAGCACGGAGATCAGGCCTCCGTTGGAAAACACCTGACAGGTAAGGCCAGAGAACAGACATGGTAGAGATCATAGAGATAACAGAGATGATAGAGATAATAGAGATAATAGAGATGATAAAAATGACAGAGATAATAGAGATAATAGAGATGATCGAGATTATAAAGAAAACAGAGATTATAGAGATAACACCGATGACAGAAATGACAGAGAGAACAAAGATGATAGAGATAGTAAAGACAACATAAATGATAGAGATGACAGATAAAACACGGATAACTGACATGATGGAGTTAATACAGATAACAGAGATTATTGAGATGATCGACATAACAGAGAACAGAGATCATCCAAGATGAGAGGTGAAACATCCTCCAGAAAGTCAAGCAAGTCCAGATGCTACGATCGAAATCAGAGATACAGAGATAACAGAGATACAGAGATACAGAGATACAGAGATACAGAGATAACAGAGATAACAGAGATACAGAGATAACAGAGATAACAGAGATAATAGAGATAACAGAGATACAGAGATACAGAGATACAGAGATAACAGAGATAACAGAGATAACAGAGATAATAGAGATACAGAGATAACAGAGATAACAGAGATACAGAGATACAGAGATACAGAGATACAGAGATAACAGAGATAACAGAGATACAGAGATAACAGAGATAACAGAGATAATAGAGATAACAGAGATACAGAGATACAGAGATACAGAGATAACAGAGATAACAGAGATAACAGAGATACAGAGATACAGAGATAACAGAGATAACAGAGATAACAGAGATACAGAGATACAGAGATAACAGAGATAATAGAGATAGCAGAGATACAGAGATACAGAGATAATAGAGATAACAGAGATAGCAGAGATACAGAGATACAGAGATAATAGAGATAACAGAGATAGCAGCAGCTGCTGTCGTGGCCTCTGACCTTCAGGGCGTCGTTCTCACAGTCCTGACTGTCCTCCAGGTCCAGGTGCAGCAGGCGGAGGGAGAGGGCGTGGCCTCTGGGGGCGCACCTGCTCCAGTTGAGGCTGCTGTGAGGCAGGTAACCACCGGGGTAGCCAGGAGACTCCACCCAGCCCAGTAAGGTGGACTGGGAGGACTGGGAGAGCAGCAGCAGCAGCAGCAGCAGCACACTGAGGAGGAGAGTTAAAGAGAGAAACACAGTTTAACAGTGAAGCTCCTGATTTCAGGTCCAAACCCCCAAATCCAGACCCACCTCATGGAGGACATCCTGATCTGGGCTCTGCTCAAACACACTCACAGGCTGCTTCCCCTTTTCTTATTATTTTATTCTCCATCTCTTCCGCTCTCGCCCTGATTTTGCCCCGTCTGCAGTTTTATTTCTATTCATGGCGTGTTTTCTGAGAAGCAGGGCAGCAGGAGGACGCTGAGCCAAAGAGCAGCTGCTGCCCTGAACCAGCAGCAGGACGGAGGCTGCTGGAACAATGGAGCGCCGTGGGGAGGAAGAGGGTGTGGAGCGACCAGGAAGCGCCTCTTTGTGCTGCTGAGCTTCGTTCTGCAGCGACACGGAAACACGAGCAGAGCCGAGAGACGGAAACCAGGAGGAAACAGCAGAACAGGGTCACCGGGGTTTTCCACCGAGGAGGACGACGACGAGAAGAAGAAGAAGCAGCTGAGACAGAAACACATCGAAGTACAAGCTGAGAGGCCGAAGCTCCAGAGACAGCAGAAGGAACCAGGCTGAACATGAGCTGCAGCTCTGAGGACAAGTACCAGAGCAGGGAGGGTCGATGCTGCGACCGATGCGCTGCAGGTCAGTCCCTCTCCTGGTTCCTCTGAACGTCTCCTCACACCTCAACTCTGACCTCTGCTCACCTGTTTTTAACCAGGAACCTTCCTGAAGTCCGACTGCGGCGCCTCCAAGCCCACCGTCTGTCTCCAGTGTGAGCGTGGATCTTATACAGCCACCAGGAATCACATCCACAAGTGTAACCGCTGCAGAGACTGTAGCTCCGGTGAGTCTGAGCCCTCGAACACAGCAGCAGAACTAACCTGAACCCAGCAGAACCACCGACTAACCTGAACCCAGCAGAACCACCGACTAACCTGAACCCAGCAGAACCACCGACTAACCTGAACCCAGCTGATCAACCTGCCTCGATACGTTCCTGTACGGGACCCAGGTTCTGCTTGTTCTTTGTTAACTCCTGTTAGAGTCCAGCTGGTTCTTTCTGAGCTCTAGCAGGACTTTTAGAAGCTGAAGCAGCTCAGAACAGACGAACATGAAGTCAGACCTGGTTAAAGTCCAGTCCAGCTCCAGATCTGACCTCAGGGTTCATCTTTGTGTTCCTGTCGACCGTTTCCTTCTCTGTTGTTTTATGTGCTCTGATGATAAGCTCCTACTTCATGTCTCTTTATCCTGACCGACTTTCTGCTCTGACCTTTTCTCCGTCCGTCTGTGTGAACTCTGATTCTCGAAGGTCTGATATGATATTAAAGCTGTAATAACGGAGGAAGCCGACCTGCTGGAAGCTCGCTGTGTTTCTTTAAGCCTCCTAGACTCTGTGATGGAGGCTGGATCCAGTTTAAAGCTGCATCTAAACCCGTCTCCAGCGGCTGAAATGAAACTGAGAAAGTCTTCAAACAGAGAAAGTGTGAAATGAGAGAGTCGAGTTCAGTCACTGCTTCAGGTTTATTTCATTTAAATTAGAGTTTCACAGCTGAGAAGAACCTAAACCTGGGCTGAGAAGTCTGAGGAGATTCTTCAGGTCATGTTTCAGTCGGAGCGTCTGGACCTGGCCGAGTTCATCGAAGACGTTTTACTGAGACGGTGAATTCAGCCAAGTCCACAGGTTCAGTGAACTCAGCAGCTCTGATGGACTCTCAGGGTGGATCCAGTCGGAGCTCTGAGGACTAACGTGTCCCTTTTCCTTCCAGTCGTCCACCGGAGGACCCTGACCAACTGCTCAGCCAGCCAGAACACAGTGTGCGAGTGCGACCCGGGGTTCTACTGCAGCAATGCCGACTGCGATCACTGCCAGCCGGTGAGCCTCTGTCCGCCTGGAGAGGGAGTCCGGATCCAGGGTGAGGATAACGTCAGGTCCAGTCTAAAGCTCCACGTCTCCTTTAAACCCTCAAACTAACCTGAGGTTTCCTCCTGCAGCCACCAGGACCAGCAACAGCGTCTGTTCTCCGTGTGAAGACGGAACCTTCAGCAACGAGACCGACTTCCATTCAGCCTGCAGGCCTCACACAAGGTCAGCGCTGGGGTCGTCCTCTACCTGCCACTGATCTCAGTCTGTATTTAACCTGGACTGACGGTAAAACCTCAGTGATCAGTCCTTCAGTCAACGAAGCCTCAGAACCAGTTTCACTCCGTTAACCAGTCGTCTCTGTTAGTTTACAGATTATTGAAACAAGACAAGACAAACTTTACATGACTGAAGTAAAATCATAAGAACCACTGAGTAGAAAAGACTTTTAACATTCAAAAATACACAAAAACATACTATATGTTATATATATATATAATAATCATCGTATATATATATAAAATATAATCATCATTTTCTTCTAATAACTGTGGTTTAATTAAGTTTATTCATTTTAAAGTCGGACAAACTTTTTAACATTAAAGTTAAAAACAGTTGGTAAATAAACAATAAGATATTTAGTTTTTGTCAAGTATAAAAACTAATATTAAACTTAATATAATCTGAATTTAACAGCAGATGATTGAAGTTTCTGGTTTTATCATTTTCTAACTTAAAATTTCAGCTTTACTGGATATGAAGGATTTTTATGTGAAGTTTAATGTAAAACTATAGTTTGATCTAAAATGAACCATTGATCGTCTTAAAACTGACTAAATTATTGGTTTAAAGACTGTTTTCAGAGGTAGATCCATGAACTTAAAGGTGGACGTATTAAAACATTAAATTTGTTTTAACGCACATCTAAAAACTCTGATTATTGTATAAAACCAGCAGTTTATTGATCCAGTTACAATCAGAGTTAATGGTTCTATACTCTGATTTTAAGGTAAATCGGTTTGTTTTTAAAGTGTGCAGACTTTAATATTTTATTTAAAAATACAAAAAAATAAAAAATCATATTATATGTAATATATATATATAATAATAATAATAATAATAATAATAATAATAAATAAAAATAACTGATGTGGTCTAAACTTAACAGCGGATTATTGCAGTTTCTGTTTTTTGTTTTTACATAAGTTAAATGATAAGTTTCAGCTCCTCTCTGAGTCTTTCTGCCACCAGTCATCATGTCTAAAGGTGACGTCATGGTTTCCTCCCAGGTTAACATCCGTCACTGAACCTCGAGTCAAACTCTCTCTGAGGTGGATTTTAAACCAGTGTCTGGTGTAGTTTAATAGTTTCAGTGGTCTGAAGCTGGACGTTTGTAGACGGTGGATGAACGGTCGTCTTCCTCTGATGCTGGAGGAGCTGGAGACGGTTCACGACCGTCTGCAGACGTCCAGGTCGACATTTAACCTGGTGGAGGCCTGAAGCAGAGGCTCCTCTACGTCCAGGTCGACATGTTTAACTACCCAAACCCTGAAAAAGAGCCTCGTCCACGTCCAGGTCTCTGAGCAGCTTCTCATTTCTCTCCTCAGATGCGACGTCTTCGGGAGGATCCTGGAGACCAGAGGCAGCTCCAGGACCGACAACGTCTGCGGAGGCTTCAAAGCTCGTAGGTTTACAGTTTCACCTTCCTGACACTCAAACCGGTGCTGTTCCTCAGAGGTTCTGATCCACAGCGACCCGCTGCTGGTTCCTGCTGACATCACTTCCTGTGTGCCGTGTGACCGGTCACTGAGGAGGAAGTGAATCTGCTCAGATTCTAGAGTTCAGAGTTAGTTCAGCGAGTCAGAGCAGGAAACGAACCTCCAGAGAAACCAGCAGGGATCAGCGGGTCAGAACCAGCAGGGACACACCAGAGACGGTCTCAGGACCAGTAGGAGACATCCCATAATACTCATAGAGAGCATGAACAGAGCCAGGTGTAGTGATCAGGCCTCTGATCTGGGTCTCACTGACCACAGAGAGAACCTGGTCACCGTTTACCCCCTGGGTCCCAGAAATACAGCTTAAAAGGTTTCTGCAGTCAGGAAAAGCTTCAGGGACCCGGATGTAGAACCTGAACAGTCTGGAAGCTCTGAGGACTCGTACTGACTTTAGCATTAGTCCTTCTATGTTTCTGTGTTTTTCTCTGTGGACGTTACCTTCAGGTTTATCACTGACGTTATTATTATAAACCTTCTGTGTTTTCCTCAGAGTGTTCCTGATGCTGCCTTCAGGTTTTTTTTACTACCTTTATTATAAACCTTCTGTGTTTCTGTGTTTTCCTCAGAGTGTTCCTGGATGCTGCCGGCCGGCCTGTGGTCGGGCCTCGTGCTGACTCTGCTGCTGGCGGTTCTTCTGTTCCTGCTGTGGAGATCAAAGCGTGGATCCTACAGAGCAGGTGAGTCCGACACGTCACCTGTGTGGGCGTGTGCTGTCGCTGTTTTTCTCACACGGCTCAGCTCTGAGCCACGCAGCAGCTTTGAAGTCGTACAGTTGAAGGTCGCAGCTTATCTCAGCCTGCATCCTCCCACCGCTTCCTCTGAGATAAAGCGGTGGAGGAGGTCTGCAGGCCGGTTCATCTGGAAATCAGAGTTCACTGTGTTGAAGAAGTGAAACCGTCCAGCGCTGAGCTTCTCAGACAGCTAAACACGGATGCTGAAGTGTGACGAGCTGCAGGCCGAACCACATCCTGAGCGCTGACACACTTACTCAGAGTGACGCACAGCTCCAGCAGCGCTCATTCTGAGAACAGCTCCTACGTACGAAGCTGCGTCCTGCTGACTCTGAGTGTGTTTCCAGAGAAGCTGTGTGCTCATACTGGAACTGCCCGAGTGTTGTTGTGATTGTAAGACGAGTTTCACATCGTGGCTTTGACTCATTCAGCTTCACTTATCTGATGCCCACTGAAGCAGCAGAGTTAAAGAGCTGAGGCAGACTTCCTCCTGCAGTCACTGCTCTGGGATCTGTTGCTCCACCTGCTGCTGAGTCTGGCTTCACCTGCAGCCTTTAGGTGTTGGTCTGAGGAGGAGGAGGAGGGTTCAGGACCCAGCAGCTAGGAGACGCTTTGAGCTTCGTCTCTGGGAGTTGATTGAAGCCATTAATGGGTTTAATCAGACTCTAAGCTCAGTCATGTAGCTGAGACTCTGCAGGAACGTTATAATATTATAGCAGAGGGTCGACATCTTCACACTCTGAGAACCAGGTACGACTGAAAGCTCCAACCCTTCAAGTGAAGAAGACAAATTAAAGTCTAGTCTTTTAACCTGACAGAGTTCAGCCCCTGAACATGAGAACATGCAGCAGCACTGAGTCCGACTCCGTCTGTAGGAGGAAGCAGCAGCTCCTCTTCCAGTCATGGTGGCCACAGACCAGGATGAGGTTTAGAAGCAGCAGACATCCGTTAGACAGTCAGAGGAAGTCCAGGACTTCCAGGAACAGAGCTGAACCCAGAGCTGCCTGATGAGCAGAAGGATGAATGTAGGTCAGCCTTTATCAGGATCACAATCTAAACCTCAGGCTGAACCACAGCAGGGACCTTCTGGTAAGACCAGAACCAGCTTCTAGTCAACATGAGGGCTCATCATCCGGTCTCCTCTCGTGTCTCTGCTGCTTCGTCTTCATTTGCATGAACTTCCAGTGTTCGGTTGTTTTGACCGGAGGAACGTTCAGCGCTCTGAGTGACGGAGGTCTGAGCTCAGCAGCTGAACTCTGGTGGTCTACCTTCACATCTGGTCGCTCTGGAACCAGAACCCGAGGCTCTGAGAGTAAAACCCTGGGTCCTGGACTGGAGACCAGACCTGCAGGTTGATGGACTAAATAATAAAACATGTGGAACCGTTCTGCTGTCCTGGACCGAGTTCAAATAAAGTTAACCTGAAGTCACCTGAAGAAGCAAAAGATCCACTGGAACAGACACTAATATATATATATAACATATATATACACACACATATATATATATATATATATATATATATATACAGACATATATACATAACATACATATATATACATATATATATATATATATATATATACAGACATATATACATAACATATACATACACATATATATATATATGTATGTATATGTTATGTATATATGTATACATATATATGAACAATGACATTAGACTGATTATAAATACTAAATGTAGGAAAACACTGATGATGTCATGATTCTTATAAATGTACTAAATACTCATAAAGTGTTGATGCTGCACCAGTGGGATATGTTGGTGGTTTATACTGGTCTCTACTGGTCTGTACTGGGAGCAGTAGTTTCTACTGGTCTCTGCTGGTTTCTACTGGTTTCTGCTGGTCTGTACTGGTCTCTACTGGAAGCAGTGTTTTCTACTGGTCTTTACTGGTTTCTACTAATCCCTGCTGGTTTCTACTGGTCTCTGCTGGTCTCTACTGGGAGCAGAGGTCTCTACTGGTTTTCTACCTGTCAGGTCTTACTAGGCCTCTAGGCCAATCAGGTCTGGACCTGGAACATTCCTGTGTCTCCTTCAGCAGATTAATTTAAACAGGCTGCAGTAGAACAGCAGAGCTCAGTGTTAGAGAGACCACAGCGCCGCCTACAGGCCAACCACTGGAACTACACCTAGAATAACAGGCCAGTGTCTTCTGCACAGGATCTACTGGACTTGATCCAGTTTCTCCTGATCCTGACAGAGAGGGATGGCGAGGTACCTTCTGGTTCCTTCTGGTTCCTCGTAGTTCCTTCTGGTTCCTCGTAGTTCCTTCTGGTTCCTTGTGGTTCCTTGTAGTTCCTTGTGGTTCCTTCTGGTTCCTTGTGGTTCCTTCTGGTTCCTCGTAGTTCCTTCTGGTTCCTTGTGGTTCCTTCTGGTTCTTGGTCATTAATGGTCTTGGTTCTGTGTTCTCCATGTCCATCCCTCTCCACAGGTCCGGTTCCTGTTCCTGCTGCAGAGATGGTTCTGGCTCCACCCGTCACTCTGGAGGAGTTTTCTTCTCACTGCCAGGAGACCTGCACCTCAGACCCCTGTAAAATCCCCATATTCAACCCGGCTGATGAAGGTACCTCAGAAAAACCAGCTTCAGAACTTCACTTTGAGTTCAGGATCCAGACGGACCTGGACTGTTTCTAGTTGCTCATTTAAAACCCTCTGGTTCAGGACAGCTGGCGGGTCGAAGGGTTTTAACTGAGAATGATGCTTATTTATTTTGAGGTTCAGACATAGAACACAGGGTGAGAACCTGAAGGAGTGAATGCACCAGTCTGGTCCAGGTTGGAACATCATGACGTCTACATTCATGGTTCCAGAGGATGAGTCCTGATGAAATGAGAGATTCTGGGACTTCAGTTCTTTTATTCTGGGTTCTGTTCTGTCCAGTTTGTTGGTTTACGGCCAAAGATCTGCTAAAGAATCCACATGTACACATTAGGGCGTCGACATGCTCAACTATGATGGAGAAAATAGATTTATCATCATCATTATTATTGATAACATCAGCTGGTTGGTGCGTCTCTGTCAGCAGATGTTAGCCTTTAGCTCAAACTAGCACATCGTCTTATTCTGCTTGTCAGACTTTTACATTATAAACTCTCTGATGTCCTTTGGTTTGATGATAAACTCTGACGTCACCAGGCATCTTAAATAAATTAACCACTCATGTTTGAGAGAATGGAAGTGAAACCAGACTCCAGACCAGGATGGAAAACTGGACGTACTGATCTAAACACAGAACCAGGACCAGATAAACCTCCCACAGGAACAGAGAACATCATGTCTGACGTCGGAGCTTCACTCTCCTCCAGCATCAGTAGAACATGTTAACTCAGGGCTCCTGTATGGTCCAACCCTCCTTCATCTCCTCAGCTCTGCTCTTCATGAACCTTCAGCTTTAACGCTTCCAGTCCTTTCAGTCTGCTCTTCCTCTGCTCATTAACTCTGCTGTGTGTCGATTCCTCCTCAGATGAAGCTGTGATCAGCATCCAGGACAGTGTGGACAGCAGCCTCCCCATCACTCCGTTCAAAGCCTCCGTCTCATTCGCTGAGTCCGGTCATGTGAACGGCGGCGGCGGTTACTGCACCGGGAGCTTCCTCAGGTCTCATTCTGAGCCTCAGGAGGACGAATACTGTGGAACATAAAGCAGCTCACATCTGGAAGCTGTTAGGACTGTTTAAACCAGGCCGAGGGGCGGGACTCTGGCTCTCAGGGGTTCTGCTGCCACCTGCAGGCCGTCAGCTGCACCTGCAGCCTTTAATAGAGGAGCTTCACAAGTGACCAGTCTGCAGCTTCTGTCCAGCAGACACCTGTATTTATTGTTTAGTTTCAGCAGACGGAGACGTGGAGACCAGAAAAGTGTTATTAAAACTCATCTGTTGCACTGATTCACTGATTCCTCCTTTATTCTCCACAGAACTCAGTTCATAACAAACACACAGGTTAACATTATTATTACTATTATTATTTAGGACTAGTTTACTGGTGTTTGTCTGAAGCCGACCAACTGTCCAACCCATCAGCTGTTTTAAAGATTCACCTTCTGTAGAATCAGAACATCTCAAACCTCAGAGACTGAATCTGTTGGCAGGAAGAAAAAGCTGCATCGTCTCTGAATGACCACCGAAAACATGTCAGACTGTCTGATTTATTTACTGGTGGAGATGATCCAGTCAGTCCAGGAGCCGGATCGGTTCTGGTTCCTCTCATGAGCTCATCTCCAGGTTCTTCTACAGCCTCCATCAGTCCTGGTTCCTCTGGTTATTATGAGCTGCTGCTCCTCAGAGCCTCACACTGTGGTTTGTTTCCAATCAGAGTGTTTGTCTTTTATTTTACTGCTTCACTGCTGACCCTTTTCCACCAATCAGATATCAGGAGGACCTCGTCACCATGGTAACCCAGAAAATGGAGGACAAGCTTCAAACATCTGTTAACTCAAACCTAACCAGGCTGTTCTAGTGTCTAAACTGAACCAAGCTTCTTACACAGAGAACAAAGCTTCAGAGCCTCGACTGAACCGAACCGAACCGAACCGTCCTCAGAGGCTCAGGTCTTAAACTTCTCCTGAGGTTCAGGGTTTCTCAGAAACACGTAAAGCTGTTCACCCTCATCACATGCAGCCGTCTTCATGAGTCAGTCCACTAAGATTCTTTACTTCGGTTTATCTCTGAGACAGTAGAACCTGGTGGACCCACTGAGCTTAAACCAGCTTCATGTGACTGAGGCTGTCCTGGATGTGTAGAACTCACCTGAGAGAGAAGAACTCTGGTCCAAACCCAGCAGAACCATCAGATGGTCCAGGCTCTGCTGCTGTTTCCTCCAAACACAGCGTCTCATTAGTTTTTGTCTCATCGGTCCACAGAACGTCCTTCAGCGACCGGCAGCTGCTCAGCAGAGGTCTTCATGAAGTTCTGCAGGTTCTGGTTCTCCTGATGGTGAACTCACAGCGTTACCAGGCTCTCAGGAGATTCTCTGTCCTCAGTTTGACCCGTCGGACGCCTCGTTCTTCATGTTTGATGTGAGCTGATCCTGTGGAGTCAAACAATGCAGCTGTTTCCTGTTTGTTCCGGCTGAAGATCAGAATCACAGCTTCTCACTGACGGTGCTGAAGGTCTTCAACAACCTGGTGACCCTCAGAGACCCGTTCAACTCGAACAGCAGCTGTCACACCTGCTTGTAGGACCAGTGATTGGAACACCTGATGTCACCTGACTGATGTCACATGACTGATGTCACCTGACTGATGTCACCTGACTGATGTCACCTGACTGATCCTGCAGGTCCATAAACTGCTGCCTCTCCCTGGTTCTGAACCTGACACTGGATCCCTTCACTCAGTAAATACCTGACCAGGTGTGATGTTGTTGTTTATGTCCTCTCAGGATTTATAATAATAACTTCTAGAACATGTATTTATAGAACTGCAGAGCCACAGTTTACATGTAGTTTAATGTGTCTGTCTGTCTTCATCCAGGTCCTGGCAGGGCTTCGTGTTTCTATTCGTGTTCGGTGCTGCCAACTTTATTCTTTCTACTTTGACGACCAGACTTCCTCTCTGGGGTTAATAAAGGATTTCTGTTCTGTTCACTTTGTCTTTATGCAGACATATAATAAATTCTAGAGTCTTACTGACTTAAAGCACCTCAGTTCAAAGTTACAGTTTCAGGAAGATTCAAATTTAAACCTCCAGGAGAAAAACCCTGTAAAAAAAAGGACGATGCAGGTTTGGACGTCTTCACTTCAGCTTTTATCGTTTCACTTTACACTCAGCAGCAGAAACAAACCAGAGCTGGACAGTTACAGGGAGGAAAGAGACATCTCCAGTTTTAGATCAACAGGACAGAGTACCATTTTAATGAAACAGAGGAGCTGCAGAGATCCAGGACCCAGAAAGTCTTCACACATTCACTCCATGAAGCAGCTGCAAAGGAGACGAATGCTTCCAACAGACTCCTGGACTCTGACCAACCTGCAGACATACATGTGTGAAGCTTCGATGCTCAAACCTTCCTCAAATAAAAAACCAAGAGTCTGCCTGATGGAGCTCAGGAAGGCTCTAGACTGGTGTGTTTCAGGTCAGACAGAGTTCAGGAGTCTGGAAGCTGTGAATCAGAGTCTCCAGACATAAAGGACAAAATAAAATAAAGCACGTCGTCGTTTTAAGTCGGCTTCAGTGGGAAGTCCTGCTGTTTGCAGAACGTTGAGCTCAGAGTGACGTGGAACAGAAACAGCTGGTTTATGAGCTGGAAGAGGAAGTTAGCTGGAATGTTTGCTGTTCAACAACATGAACATGTTCAGATTTAAAGACTCGTTGATTAGAATAAAAACAATTAAAGTCTAGTATCAGCTACTAACTACGGTTAGTATCCACTGAAGACATCAGTCGGCCTTCTTGAACACCTGCTTGGCGACGATTCCTTGAACCCTCATCTCCTGGAGAGAAACAGAAGAACAGAAGAACCCGTGAGACACTGGATGGATGGATGGATGGATGATGTATGGATGATGGATGGATGGATGATGTATGGATGATGGATGGATGGATGATGGATGGATGGATGGATGATGGATGATGTATGGATGATGGATGGATGGATGGATGGATGGATGGATGATGGATGGATGGATGGATGTATGGATGATGGATGGATGATGTATGGATGGATGGATGGATGGATGGATGGATGGATGATGTATGGATGATGGATGGATGGATGATGGATGGATGGATGGATGATGGATGGATGGATGGATGATGGATGGATGGATGATGGATGGATGGATGATGGATGGATGGATGGATGATGGATGGATGGATGGATGATGGATGGATGGATGGATGATGGATGATGGATGATGGATGGATGGATGGATGATGGATGGATGGATGATGGATGGATGGATGATGGATGGATGGATGGATGATGGATGGATGGATGATGGATGGATGGATGGATGATGGATGATGGATGATGGATGGATGGATGGATGATGGATGGATGGATGATGGATGGATGGATGGATGATGGATGGATGGATGGATGATGGATGGATGGATGGATGATGGATGATGGATGATGGATGGATGGATGGATGATGGATGGATGGATGATGGATGGATGGATGATGGATGGATGGATGGATGATGGATGGATGGATGGATGATGGATGGATGGATGGATGGATGGATGATGGATGGATGATGGATGGATGGATGGATGGATGGATGATGGATGGATGGATGATGTATGGATGGATGATGGATGGATGGATGATGTATGGATGGATGATGGATGGATGGATGGATGATGGATGATGGATGGATGGATGATGTATGGATGGATGATGGATGGATGGATGGATGGATGGATGATGGATGTATGGGTGTATAGATGATGGATGGATGGATGGATGATGTTATGGATGGATGATGGATGGATGGATGGATGGATGATGGGTGGATGGATGATGGATGGATGGATGGATGGATGGATGGTGGATGGATGGATGGATGTATGGGTGTATAGATGATGGATGGATGGATGATGTATGGATGGATGATGTTATGGATGGATGATGGATGGATGGATGGATGGATGGATGATGGATGATGGATGATGGATGGATGGATGATGTTATGGATGGATGATGGATGGATGGATGGATGGATGGATGATGGATGATGGATGATGGATAGATGATGGATAGATGATGGATGGATGATGGATGGATGATGGATGGATGATGGATGATGGATGATGGATGATGGATGGATGATGGATGGATGGATGGATGGATGGATGATGGATGGATGATGGATAGATGATGGATGGATGATGGATGGATGGATGGATGATGGATGATGGATGGATGATGGATAGATGATGGATGGATGATGGATGGATGGATGGATGGATGGATGGATGAATGATGGATGATGGATGAATGATGGATGGATGATGGATGGATGATGGATGATGGATGATGGATGGATGATGGATAGATGATGGATGGATGGATGGATGGATGAATGATGGATGATGGATGAATGATGGATGGATGATGGATGGATGATGGATGATGGATGGATGATGGATGATGGATGGATGATGGATGGATGATGGATGATGGATGGATGATGGATGATGGATGATGGATGGATGATGGATGGATGATGGATGATGGATGGATGATGGATGGATGGATGGATGATGGATGATGGATGGATGATGGATGGATGGATGATGGATGGATGATGGATGATGGATGGATGATGGATGATGGATGATGGATGGATGATGGATGGATGATGGATGGATGATGGATGATGGATGATGGATGGATGGATGATGGATGGATGGATGGATGAATGATGGATAGATGATGGATGGATGATGGATGGATGGATGATGGATGGATGGATGATGGATGGATGGATGGATGAATGATGGATAGATGATGGAT